>CAOJBI014034336.1:0-26833 GCA_948277035.1 Euphorbia corollata
TTAACCCAGCTCGTGTAGCTCTTTAATCGACGAACAGTCGAACCCTTCATGACTCTTGCATTCATGTGGATGAGCCAAGCCGACATCGAGGTGCCAAACTGCGCACTCAATTTGTACTCTCTGGCGCAATTAGCCTGTTCAAATTTTGTTATCGTGGAGACTCTTTATTCTCCACTTCCATTTATCACTAAATGGTTCAGACTATGTCTTCATCTTGTCTAGAAATATACCTAATATTACTCATAACCAGGCAATTTATATCTCATTTCTGGGATAATATAAGGATCAACTAGTGATATGAAAACAGAGTAATTTTTTATAACTATAACTTTCTTTCCTTTGTTTAAACGTACTTCACATTCGAGGTTCCATTTTTCAGTCAATTGGTCTGCCATAGATTTTACCTCTATGTCTGTAAAACTTTGTGTATTTAATAGCACATTTGTGTTTTTGGAATTCTTATTATAATCTAATTTACCTCCATCATCCATAAATCAGTAGGCTAACCCTCTTGGAGTTAAATGTAACATAATGAAGTCTTTTGTTATAACTTTAGTACCTCTTATAAACAAATCTGCTATACTAAGCAAAGCGGTGTGGCTTATGGTTTGAAACCCTCAGTTAACAACAATATTACCTTTAGGACTAACTCTCGTTTTTTTGTGAGGTAGTGATAACACCCACTCTTCCAATAACGAATAAACGTGATCTAAATATGGCTTGTTTTTATTTCCTCATTCGAATTTCACTCTATAAGTTTTACCATTGTTCTGTGTTTGTAAACTGGCATCTCCTAACATTAAACCTATCATTGTCTCAAATTGTATAGGAGATAAGTTTGTTAAGGTACTTTTATATATCTTTATCTTTTTACTATTAGGTGATAATCCTATTCATATATTTTTGTTTATATTGTTCATGTTTTATTTGTAGAAGTATATCTATGTTAAACTATTCGAAGTCTTGGTGAAAAAGGTTTTTTTTCATTGTGACCTATAATAAAACGAGTAATCTTTACTTTTTTTTTTTTACCTTTGTTGACTATATTTTGGTTTACAATAAATCTTGAGTTTGCACCACACAACCCTTAAGGAATGGAAAGAAAAAATAAAGCGTGAAAATAAATCTTAATAAATATATTTACAATTTAATACAAAAAAGATAGTTAGACAAGATGTTGGGCGCTCGTGGAAAGATTATTGGTAGTACTCCTCACTTTCTAGTCGTTAAACATTCTTATTAAAAATAATTGCCCAGATTATTGTACTTTAATAAGCTTTGCTTTAAATTAACTCAATGAATGAGTCTTCCTTAAAATTCACCCAATTTATTACCACTGGCTCACGCCAGTGGAGGACTAACAGGTAATCCCTAGCGTAGCTTTTTCAAAAATCCAAGACCTTTCCTTTCTGCATCTTGTGATCATATGCCCCGCTTACGCGACTGAAAGACGTGTAAGTCAAACAGTAAAGCAAGATTAAGCCATTAAACTTTATAAGTAAATATAAAAATCATATATATATCAAAGATATTGATAACAATATAACTATAAATATTATTCGATAGAAAAAAAGGGTAACTTTGTTTTTCATTTTTACATGAAAAGTAAATTTCATCCTCCAAGTTTTACTCTCTCTCAAATTAATATTTAATTTACAACTATTTTCCATATAATAAAAATCTTACTTGAAATAAAAAATAAGTCTAACTCAATAGAAGAATAATTGAATTGACAAATAAGTTGCTATAGAAAAAAAATTCCCATTTTCTGTTAACAACCAAAAATAAACCAACAACAAAATAAATATAATAAAAACTACAGGAAAACTTTCTTGTAAAATAAAGAGGTAAGTCTCTATTCTACAAAAAGTTACGTCTATAAATTTAAATGTATATATACATATACATTTACAAAATTAACTTTGGATATACCCAGGTACTTTTTATGGGATCTGTGCCCCGCATAAACCGTCTACTAGCAATTGTCTCCCTGTGCTTCATTTTAGACTTTTTTAAAGTCTAAAAAATAAAAAGCCACATTTTTAAGGATTAGGGTAGACTGGTGAGATCTACCTAAGATTATAAGCCACCTTCACAAGCAATATACTTACAAATGGAGGTAGCCCTATCTTAGCTATGATAAACAAAGTAAAGGTGTTTCAACTCTATCTGACAATTACCTTTTACTCTAAAACTTGATTTATCATAACCAATAATTAGTAACAGTAAAGCTGCATAGGGTCTTCTCGTCTATCTAGAGGTAAACAGTATCTGCACTGCTATTCCAATTTCACTGAGCCAATCATTGAGACAGCTGTTGTATCGTTACATCATTCATGCAAGACCGCATTTAACGGCCAGGGTATTCCGCTACCTTAAGACCCTTATAGGTAAGGCCGCCATTGATCGGGGGTTCCTTCAAAACCTAACTTATTTTAGTCAGTTAAGAAAATCCGTTAACCAGCCGACATAGGGCAGAAATCACACTCAATACTTTGATTTTACATCTTACGCAAAGTGCTTTGTTTTAATTAAACAGTCGTACAACACCATTCTATGCCTCCTCTTCTCTTAATATTAATCAAGAGGAATGGCCCACCTTCTCCCGAAGTTACGGAGTCAATTTGCCGAGTTCCTTAATGATTGTTAGCTCAAACGCCTTCGTATTCTCTACTAGCTTACTTGGGGTAGTATTTAGGTACGGTTATTTCCTATTGTTTTCCAGAACCTTACTACTCTTGTACAGTAAGGTTGTTTGCATAGGTACTCATCGTTTAATCCTTTAGGTAGTATATAAACTTAGAGGCCGTTGATTAATAAAAACCATAAGCTTTAGGCGAGGGTAATCCCGTAACCTTAAGTTAATTTACCCTTTATCGTTACTCATGTCAGCATTCTCACTAGGGATATTCCTCTTCATGTGTCCCTCTGTATCATCTGATTCAGTTTATTCCCAGATCGTACCATAGACATCTATTCTAAATCCTTTTTAGATAGATCTCTATGATCCATGAATAAATCTTTTGATTTTTAAGAATAAAATCATTATTAACAGATTTACCCTACGTTCCGCTACCCTATAAATATTAAATACTAACTTTCTGTAGTAAAATGAATATTTATAGACAAGGTGTCGGTATATTGTTTAGATCCGTTATATTTTCGGCGCTTTTTACTTTAAATATATTTCAAATATATTTAATTAGACCAGTGCTCTGTTACGAGATCTTTAAAAAATGGCCGCTTCTAAGCCTATTTCCTGATTGTATTTGAAAAAAACTTCCTTTATTTCACTTAACAATAATTTTGGAACCTTAAACTCTTGTTCTGGGCTGTTTCCCTTTTGACATACAACCTTAGCGTACTATGTCTGATTATTTAACCTTTATCTTTGCCCTTCCGAGATCTGATACACTCCGGTAAAATCATCACGATCCCCCGATATATACAAAATAAACAATATTGTCTATTCAACAAGTACTATTTATATTATCGTGATCAAATACTGTACCTGCTAAGATATTTATTAAACTACCTACTTACATAGGTTTCGCGGAAACAGATATGACCATCTTTAGCCTTTTTTTTATTCATATTCACATTGTATATATTAGGTCAAATTAGAATACCTAACATATATTATAAAAAACTTAAAAGATGAATAGCTATATTTTTTTACGTATGCTATATGTTTTGTTTATACATTTATTTAAATCTAGTGATTTTTTTACGGCTGTTCTACTAACACCTAGAGCTTTAGCCGCTTCAGTTAAATTTAGATACTCGGTCTCCTCACCAGTATTTACATTTTTAACCACCACAGGTATACCTATAAGAGCAGTAGTAGCAGCAGAATTTTTTTTTCGTGTTTCTTCCGAAGCTTTAAAACCTAGTCTAGCTTTAATCCTATTCTTTCTAACCTCTTCATCTAATAAATGTATAGTTTTCATACGCTCTATCGTATCTTCACGATGTATATAACCTAAAGATGAACCTGCTATTTTCAAAATATTATAATCAGGTTTAAGTAAATCGAAATAAAATTGTTCTCTTAATATTGCTTTTTCTCTTATGCAATAATCAAGAATTTCCAATCTAAAGTTGGAATAACCGTATTTTAATAAAGCATTATGAATAGGAGTCTTATTTTTTAAGAGAATTCTTGATTGGTAATAATCTAAAAATCTTTCACTTAAGTTTGTAGAACTACCTACATAAGATTTATTATTTATAACGTTTACTCAACGGTAAACACCTACTTTATTCCTGTTATCTTCAATAATTCTAGATTTATCCAGATCAGCGTTATTATATGTAATAACTGGCTTAAAACTATTATTAACCTCTGAGGTTTTGTTTAAATCTGTTTTACTATTCAATCTAGAACAAGTTGTAAATGATGCAAGTTTTATTAAATTTAAATATATATTCATGATAGTAGCTTTTTATTTATCTTCATTTATTTTATAATGTCGACAACGTAGTGCGGATTTCATCCTCCGCATGGGTCATGGTATTACTACCAAGCTCATTTCTCAAATTCCTGGAGTCACCACCAGGTTTGGCAGATATACAATCTAGCACGTTGTTTGACATCGCATCCTACAGCTTTCTCTATCCTATTGACACAGATTCGTGGGGTGCTAGCCCAGCCGAGTTTCTGCTAACCCTTCGAAAGGTAGTCGCTTGTCGGCATAGAGCCTTTGCAGGAGTCGACTTTGTGTATATATAATTATTTATAATAATTACTTTACCAATAAACCGAAATAACTTGGCAAGGTAATAAAGTATAAATATATACTTTTGCACTTATATCTCAAATGCAAACCTAATTTATTTTTAATGTGAATATGTCTAAACCAAAACCGCCCCTTTTTTTTTTTTTGCGAAAGCAAAGGGGTAAAAAAAACCCTAACGGGTTTTTTTTTACCTACTTTTTTTTCTACCGTAAAAAAAAAGGCAAGGGGACAGTGATGGATATTTTTCATTTATATATAAATGAAAAAAGGTCCGGCAAAGCCGAGGTCCTTCTCCCTAAATAGATTTTCACTATCCATTTTTCAGATATTAATATACTTTCGTTTTCTTTTTTATAGAATTTTATTTTCTTGTATTGTTAAATTATTGAAAGTATATTAATATCCTGCATCCTTTCAGATGAGGCTTGACTATATCTTAAGCTAATTTCTATATTTTATAAACTAGCCAACCAACTTTTAGTCGATGAACTGCACACCCAGCGAAAAAAAAAAGGATTTTTTTTTTCGGGGTGCTTGGCTGCGGATTACCCATTTACTTACGTAGATCCATTTCGATTTTACCATACCACGAGTCATTACCTGTGCCACAAACTGTGTTACCACGTTTGTTTGGTTGAAATTGCTTTAGGGCGTTCCCGTCAATTTGTTGATTTTTAGCAGAAGGTTCACCTCCACTTACTGGCCCAAATAGGAGCTTACCCTATTTTTCTACCAGCTATCCTAGTCAGTATTGTCTTTCACTAACTTACCACAATTCATCGGATATCTTTACAACGATACAAATTATCTCTTTGGCCACTTGAATTTTCTTTATTCCAACTTAGGCCGAGTTGAGACTTTTCTCCCTAAATAGTATTTTATTACTATCCATTTAACGGATAATATAATTTTATTCTTTTTGTAAATTTTTATCTAATTTTACAGATAGAATACGTTTTTTTAATTAGTCTATTCTGCAACAATGCTTGACTTACTGCAGCTTTTGTCACACCTAATGCTTTACCTGCCTCAGTCATGCTAGCATAACTTGTTACATCATTAGTTATTATATTTTTAACACTAATAGCCAATCTATTAGCTATCGAAGCATTAACAGTAGAAAGAGCTTTTCTTTCTCTTACTTCATCACTTAGAATAATGTTTCTCATTTTTTCTAGTGATTCCTGGGAATGTTTATATCCTAAAGTAGAACCTGCTATAGTAGCTATGTTATAATGAGGTTTATAAAGATCTAAATAATATTGCTCTCTTTTAAGTACATCTTCACAGGAACAATATTCCAAGATTTCTAATCTAAAGTTAGAAAACCCGTGTTTTAAAAGAGCTCTATCAATAGGTCTATTACTTTTTGCTAGAGAACGTAAACTAAAATAGGTGTACATTCTAACATGTAAATTAGTAGAACTACCAATGTATATATTACCATTTACCTTATTTACTCAACGATATACAGCTACTTTATTACGGTTTTCTGTTAGGATCTGAATTTTGTCCACATCAGCGTTATCATAAATAACAACTGGTTTGAAATTACCAATATTTGCTGAAGAAAATGACCTAAAAGAATGTTTTATTGTTTGTAGAAAGAATATTGTAGTAGCTTTAAATTTTATATTGTTTTTTTTTTACCAAGGTTGACATACATTATTTTGAGGGTTATACTTTCTATTCTATCACTGAGTTAGGGTGCTAGCCTTTCAATGGGCCGAGTACCTTTTTACGGTGTACCTTGCTTGTAGCTGCTACGGGTATATACTAGCCATAATTTACTCGTCTATTGTTCAAATTAGTGAATTTGAAGGTAATAAAATAAGAATGTCTAAGAAAGCTGTTGTGAGATACCTGAAATATATTTAGCTCACAACAAAACTAAATATGTTTTATACAAAAAATCTAGACTATAAACTTACCAAAATTATATTATCCTGCTATGTTTCCACAGAGGTTTGACTATATCTTAAGCTTTCGCCGATCACCATCTAGTCGATGAACTGCACACCATAACAATCTGTTTGGACCCCCCCTCTCAAAACTTGAGGAGTGGGGGGGGGGCTAAAACTATTATGCTGCTTGGCGGCGGATTGCCCATTCACTTACGTAATCAATATTGATGTTACTATACCGCGAGTCATTACCTGCGCCCTTAGTTATGTTACCATACTAAGTTAGTTAATATTGCTTTGGGGGTTTTCCGTCCATTTGACGATCTTTAGCAGAAGGTTCCCTTCTACTTGAGCTAATTAAAGAGGCTCATTTCTTTATATAACCCGTTCGGACTTTTATAATCCTGACCATGGTAAGATCACTAGGCTTCGGGTCTAACATTAGATACTAAATTATTAGATTATAATTGGTTTACCTAGGCTATGCTTTTATCAAAAATACCTATTTGTACTTCCGTTCAGGACCTAACACCTGAATCATAGTACTACCCCGCCCCGCTCATCTTTTTTAGTTTGTTGCAGGTTGATCGAGCACTACTTGAGCAGCATGCTTGCATCTAACATTAACTTGCTGACCCAATTGGGATAGGTAGGTCCTCTCAGACTTTCCCCCCCTTAGAACCGTGCGTGCGACTTTCACCGCACACGGCTCGTGCAATCACGCTCGATAAACTTTCTATCCCACCAATCTGGGGATTCGTTCCATTTATCTTAGCCAATAGAGGTTATAATTTTGTTTTCCTCACTACATATTCCTTATTTAGATTTATCCTTGGCATTTAGCTTTGCTTTTAACGGCAAGGCTACCTTAAATCTTTCTAAACTCTGATTCCCACGTGTCACTTGTACGTGACATATTTGATGTAGTGGTATGATATTCTCTCGATTATATTTCCCCCCAGATTCGAGTGGAATAATATGATGTAGTTCAACCAATTCCCCATTATGTAAAGATATTCCACAGATAGGACACAAATGTTGGTTATCTTTATATATTGTTGCACGGAATTTAGCATCGATTAGCCTTTCACTTCTTTTATTAAAATAATCTGTGTTGGCAAGAATATAAGGGTTACGGTCTAACTTTAGAGGTCTCCATTGAACAATGGAGATCTCTCCTAAGTTAATTAATTTGATCTTTCCATCTTTGGCAGTTCAATTTCATGTTCTACTTTCGGTTGGGGAGGTATTCTTCAAAATATTCTCTCTTACAGATCCTTTTTTCCTACTTACTCATTTAAGCATCTTTGTATAGATTCAATGATCTATTGAAATAAACGTCTCTTGAGAATGATAAGAAATTCTTTTATGTTCTCCTCATCCTCTCAATTTAGGGTTTAGTTCAGAAATCATCTTCTCCATAGGTTTATTCATATCAATAATCTCGTTTATAGAGTGTTTGAATTTGTCAATCCCCTTTTTAGATGGTTTAATGATCAATACTGTATCTTGTTCAGTAGCCTTATTAAGACGAGCATTTCATGGTAACCTTTTGATATTAAATCCCAAGAAGTCGAATCCATCCTTAATGCTAGTAATTATTGTTTTATTCTCATTAAGCTGTAATCCTCTTTCTGCAAGAAAATCGGATAATAAAGTCTTATATCTAATTAAACTTTCGCTTGTTCTTCCTGTGATGATCATATCATCCGCGTATCTAATAATGTGAACACCCTGACTGATATTCTTGGTTTTTGGTGCATTGGTTTTAATCACCTCTTCTATTCCATTTAAAGCAATGTTACATAGTGTTGGCGAGATAATCCCTCCTTGCGGAGTTCCTTCTGTTGTCTCTATGTAATTCATTTCTTCCATCACCCCAGACTCTAACCATTGCTGGAGAACATGTTTGTGACGGATTGGTGTATGTTTTAATAGGAATTGGTGACTAATTTTGTCGAAACATTTTGATATATCGGCTTCTAGAATTCATCTCGGATGAGTTTCTTTATCTAGAATGCTTCTAATAGCTGTAATAGCATCATGAGTCGATCTGCATTTTCTAAATCCAAAAGAATTAGGGTCAGATTTGGCTTCCACCGCAGGATCAACCGCTAAGTGGTATATAGCTTGCACTGCCCTGTCAATCATAGTTGGAATTCCTAATGGTCTAGTTTCGCCGGTATTTCCCTTAGGTATTAACACCCTTAGTAACGGACTAGCTTTATACTTATCAATAGTATTGATGATTTCAGCTAGTTGTTTTATACCATTGTTATAGTCCTTCGGACTTTTCCAAATTATGTTATCAGTTCCAGGTGTTTTACCACCTTTATTAGTAATTACTTTCCTCACAGCCAACGCTTGCGCTTGCCTGGAGGATAATAATATCCATTGTAAGTCGTAAACCTTTTTAAAATCATTCTCTAATGTGGCAATAACTATTTTCTCTTGTAATTCTTTAACTTTATTTTCCGCTTTCCTCCAATCTATATTATGTCAACCCTGTTTGGAATTTAATTCCGTCACCGAGGTTCTGGGTCTTTTATTGATTGTCCCTAAACTACCTTTCATCTCGATCAGTCCAAGTGATTTGGTATTATTTCTTATTTTGAGATTCGAATTTTTGGTTTTGGATTGGATTTTTGTATTTGTCATTATATTTATTAATGTGTATTTTCAATTTTATTATGTTGTCTCAAGACTGCTTGATTTTACGTTTCCATTGTTATCTCAGTGAAAGCCTCCTCTAGCTGGAGAAATACTGAGCCAACTCTTTGTTCGTTTTAGTTATTTTGACAATCCTAACAACTGAACGACTCTGTTGAGGTCGCCAACTCTAATTTAGGTCAGCTTCTTTATTTGTTGAAGCTGCTAACAATCTTGGGTGTAATAAATATTTAGATTAAGCTTTATTTAAGTTATTGAAGGTTTAAATATTGTTCGCCGATTGCTCGGTACTGCTGTGTTTCCTTAACTGCCATTAATAACAGTTTTGAACCCGGGCTGAACTCCTTTTAATTCCAAGATACTTCTGATTACGTTGATCACAATGTCTAAGTCAGCACTTTTTCAAGTTGAATATAAAATTCTATCAAACCGATTACAGGTCTGCGTTCGCTTTTTAGACGTTCTTCTACCCTACATCCGATATAACACCTTCGATTTAACTCTTATATGTTACCTCTTCCATCTTATACAGATGGCTGAGGATGAAGGGCTTACCAAGTTTACGCACAACCACAATTTAGTCGGATTCCTTAGATGCCTACTTTACTCCGTGTCAATTAGTTCCAATCCATATTCCAGCATAAGAAAAATATGTCCCTGACATTAGTTGTTTCCAACTCACCTTTTACGAAGCCTCAATGTAGATTCACTTTCGTTCATCATAAAATCCTTTACCCTAGCACACCGACTTGTTACCAAGTAAGTATAATGTTACATTGTCTCTAGAGCTTCAAACCAGAAGATTACTCCTCTCGCTTGTCTAGATAGGGTCAGGCTATTGGACGAGCCCGGTGGAATTTCACCACATTGGTTATGTGCACTTCTTGTCGCACTTATGCAAAAGGTACGCTCTAATTCAATAGAATTTTTTTCGAGCTGCTTATAAAACTACTATTTTCGTTTATCTTCCCTCACGGTACTATTCGCTATCGCTTATATATCATATTTAGTCTTAGAGGAAGGTTCCCCTATATTCAAACAGATTTACATTCCATTTTACTTACATGACTAGATCTACTTTCATTCACACTATTCATAGAATCTCGTTTGATTTATTTTCCTAAAGTTACTAAGATATTTCAATTCACTTTGTTTATTATGACGTGGTTTTCATTTAGGACATTTCTATTCCTTTGATATATAGCCAATTACTCTGTAATAGTTTCTTTATATACTTGCCAAGATCTTCGCTTAAAGCAAAGAAAATGAAATAATACATTACATATCTAATATAGTATATATTTATACTACTTTTTCCTCTATAAAAATAAATATAAATAATTAAATTGTTCGGGTCATTATGATTCGAACATAACTGATTCTCAACCCAAATGAGATGCCTAACCACCCGGCTCTAACCCGTTTGTTTGTTTGTTTGTTTGTTTGTTTGTTTGTTTGTTTGTTTCTTTTTTTTTTTTAAACTTCACCACCCTCTAAATACCTACACTTGAATCTTTCTTTAAAAACTCTGGAAAATCCTTTTTCCTCTGTATGATTTAAAGCAAGTATAATTGTCCCGTGGTTACATCCTATTTCCCTTTATGCAGCTCTAATAGAATCGTATGCAGTTATTTTATTAGAAATTATATCCAAAATTTCTACTTTATAAGAAACAGTAATCTGCATATTTTTAAGATTTTCTTTAGTAAAGAGACTATCATTAAAAAGTTTTAGTCCATTTTCATGTTTAGCTTTTCGCTCGTATGTTCAAATCTTAGCTAAAAACTTCTTGGAATACTTATAACCCGCACGGGATCCAGCCAATTTTAATATATTATACTCAGGGAGAAAATTATTCATATAAAATTGCTCCCTGTTTAGTAAATCCGATTTATCGCAATATTCCAGTATTTCTAATGAAAACTGGGAATAGCGGTATTTTAGAAGAGAACCATTAATCTTGCTCTTGCTCTTCTTAAGTGCTCATTGTAAATGGTTAATGTTATAATATTCTCTGAATCTTCTGTTAAGATTTACACTATTTCCTATATATGAATATCCATTTACTAAATTAGTTCAACGATAAATTCCAGATTTACCTTTATTGTCATTTAATATTAGCAGCTTATTAGTATCAGCATTATTATATATCTTCAGAGGAAGCAAAAAGAAGGTTTTTTTCGTATCAGTATGTACAGTTTCAGTAGGTAAAATCGTTAAGCTAAGAGTGGTATCATTTATCTTATCACCTAGTAATTCTTGCTCTTTTAAAAGCTCAGAATTACAATCACTCTTTAGAGGTGATACTAATGTTCCATCTTCATTCTTTAAAGATTTATTTAAATTGTTTTTATTGTTCATTTTAAAATTATGTTTTATATATGTTAAGAAATAAAATTCTTGAATTGTTTGGATTTAAGAGATAAAATATAAAAGCTGTCTGTCAACCTTTTTATAATGAACTTTCTGCGGATTTCAAATACCAAGTAGAAAAAACGGAAAAAATTTAGCAGACGTGAAAAATAAATCCCTTTTTTTATATCCATATTTATTTTGTATGCTACAGAGAATATCCGATTCGAACGGATGTTAGTATGAACTAAAATAAGTTTCAAGCTTATCGCTTTAAACCACTCAGCCAATTCTCTTTATGTCCTAGCGAAGGAAAAGTGTAGTAGGTTCGTTTTTTTTGGGAGCCGTGCTTACTTTAATAGTAAGCACGGCTCCCATAATAAACCTAGCTCTTCCCTGTGGGTAGTGCTAGCTTGTCCGGTTAAAGAATTCTATAATACTATTTCTCCTTTTTTTATTATTACTTTTTTTCAGCTATAGCTGAAAAAAGGGCTCAACAATAAGTTTGTTTTTGGAGCCGTTGTTTTTTTTTACATAGTATTTATAAAGGGTAATAAAGAAGTATAAAAGGATAGAGTCGCTAAAAATAATATAGAAATTCCATCCTTTCTATATATAATAGTGCAAGATAGGTTCGTTTTCCTTTGCTTACTAAGTAAGCAAAGGAAATCTACTTCGGAGGGGTTTCTTAGAAAAAAAGGATATCTTTTTTTAGCGACTCATACATAAATATTTTGATTCCTCAGCGACTTGAACGCTGAAAATATTCTTATCAAAAATACACTTTACCGATTAAGTTAAGGAACCATAGCATATTTAAACCTTTTTCTATTTGCAGGTAACTAATTGCTCCAATTTGTTACAAGAGTATTCAGACTTGAACTGAAATGGAGAAGTTTGGAGCTTCCTGATTTACCAATTAAACTATACCCTTTTGTGTACTTGTGTATTTTACACCCATTACTTTTATATATCTAGCATCATTATTTTTGGTGCCGGGCGATTACGGGTAGTTTTTTACTTTTTTATAAACTATAAAAAAGTAAAACTCTATAAACCTTTTTAATTACGAAATCTTAGATTCGTAATTAAAAAGGTTTTTCCTATAGATTTGTATATTCCAATAATAATTTACAAAGGTGTAGGTTCGCTTACCTTCGCATCCGCTTTTTTTTTTTTACGGAATATACGATTTTACCTGTGAAATACGTAACAGCTTCGTAGAATAATAAAAAAGAAGGAAAGCTACACCTTCACTTTGTTCGGTTTGGGTGAAATTTTTTTTCACCCAAACCGAACCTAATCCTCTCCAATTTATTACTTTACTTTTTACTGTGTACATTTATACTTGCTTAAATTATACTTCTTTTTTGGGTATATTGAAAAAAAAATAGTAGGTAAGTATAGTGACAAACAAGAGTATTCAGACTTGAACTGAAAATGAGAAGTTTGAAGCTTCCTGCTTTACCAATTAAACTATACTCTTTTATGTATTTGTGTACTTTACACACACACACACACACACACAAAGTACTTTCATATTTCTAGTATGATTATTTTGGGTGCCGGGCGATTACGGGTAGTTTTTTACTTTTTTATAAAAAAAACTCTAAAAAAGTAAAAAACTTTATAAACCTTTTTAATTACGAAATCTTAGATTCGTAATTAAAAAGGTTTTTCCTATAGATTCGTAGATTACAAAGGTAGTTTGCTAAGGTGTACCTTTCCATCGTATATTGTAAGCTACACCTTCACTTTGTTAGGTTTGGGTGAAAAAAAGAGATTTTTTCACTCAAACCGAACCTGATGCTTTTTATCGGCTCCACCCATAAAAGACTATTAGGTGTATTAGTATACTTTAAATGGAAGAATAGCAAAATACTTATCTAGCCTTTTTAAGTATGTACAGCTTTTATACTTTTTTTATTATATGTACTTAAAAGAGCATGAAAAAGTTGTAGGTTCGCTTTCCTTTGCTTACTAAGTAAGCAAAGGAAATCTACTGAAAAAAATTCCTTTTTTTATTTTTTTTTGGAAGTTTATAGACTTATCCATTCATAAAACCTCCAAAAAAATAAAAAAAGTCTTTTTTAATTTAATTGCTCCTCTAGAAAAAAAAATTATTTTTTTTATTCGCTCCGCTAGCTCCCTCTTACTTTTTTTATAATGTTTACGGAGAGAAAAAGAAAAGTAAATATATTTACTTTTCTTTTTTCTACTACGATTTTTGTATACAAAAACGACTCCGTAACAGCTTCGTAGAATAAAAAAAGTTCGGGACCTTGTCTAATTTTTTTTTTAATCTTTTATTAAAAAAAAAATGACACCATTCTTTTTTTCTAAAAGAAAAAAAGATGAGCAAGGGGGGGGGGAGACTAGAAAATAAGATGGATACTTTCTTTTTTTTTCATGTACCGGAAAAGAGATGATTCGAACATCCAAGTGTATAACACAATATTTAGCAAATATCTTACCCTACCTATAGCAACTTTTCCTTTATCCACTTTTACTGTATATACTGGTATAGTTGAAACAAAAAAAGACGATAAAAAAGTATTCCAAGCATCTTTTTATACTTTTTACATATTATTTTGTATTATACGGGTTAAGCCGGTTTCGATCCGGCATTTCCTTTCGTGACAAGAAAGTTGTCTACCAATTAACTATTAACCCTTTACGGCCAACCGAATTCGAATCGGTACACTTCGTTTGGAAGACGAACGGAATAACCATTATCCTATGGCCGCTTGTTTTTTTTGATATAATATCCATGTTGGTTATATAATATTGTTATATGCATATTACTATATCAGTTACTCTCTTTTATTATACTTATTTACGTATCACGTTATACCCTCTACAAGGTTTACCTTCTCTAATACAACGGCTAAGAAAAGATGTTGTAATACCTAAAAACTCTGCTGCATTTGTAATGGATGAAAACTCGGTAGATACACCTGTATCTTTTTTTACAACACAAACAGCGAGTGACTTAGTCTCCTAAAAAAAGGAGACGAAGGATTCTTTATTAAATAATCTCTAGTAACATCTTTACCTCCTATTTTTACTACTAAATAAATACCCTTAATTGGTATTTTAGAAAGGTGGTAATTAAAGTGTGTAGGAGAAATACCCATATATCTTGAACCCTTAACGATAGTAGAAAACTCCCATTCATATCCCGTCTCCATATTACTAATTACGATAGACTTAGATTGACTGTTATTGATAGATATCTTTAGTTTTGTCTCGTCTAATACAATATGATTTAAACATCTTTAAAGTACGAACTAGGTCTTTAGTCTTTGCACTGTGTTTGTTTAAACCCTTTAGATTACCTTGCAAATATCAAGATGTTATATTCAGGGTTTAAGTTATCAAGATAATATTGTTCCCTCTAAATTATATTTATAGGATCACAATACTCTAGTATTTCCAAAGTAAATTCGTCATAGCCATACTTTAGTAATGAACTACAAATTATACTATTTGCGTGCCTTCATTGTTTTTCTAAAAAGGATAAAGAAAAAGAACTTATAAATCTTTTAGTTAAATCTATAGCAGAACCTACATAAATTTTACCTGAGGGGTTAAGAATTCATCTATAAATACCTGATTTTTGGCAGTTATCCTTAAGAATATATGCTTTTTCTTTATAAACATCCGTATAAAAAACAACCGGTAAAGGAGACAGAAAGGACGTAGGACTAATATCATTTATTGTAAGTATATTGTCCATAATATATAACGATAGGAGAAATAGGAATAGCAATAGTAATACAAATACGAGTAGACAGAAAAGGAGATAATATATATCTAAGAATAAGATATATCTAATACATTTTGGTATGCAGTTAATAAACCCTACTTTTATCATTTTTATATTTAAGTTTACCATGGAGTTAGTAAGGATTTGCACCTTAGAACCTTACCAGATAAGGTAGGCTTTGTCTATGTGCTAACCCTTTATTTCGACTTATACTTTTAAATGCATTAACCTATGGCCATTTATTATAAAATTATACAATATTAATAACATATATACCAATAAAAAGGGATATTTTTTTGTACTTATTTTTACTCTATATACTTAGAAAAAAACTAGTTTTTTCAGATTAATAAAGTTTTTTATAAAAACTCTCCCAAAAATAAACCTATTTATAGCACATATAAGATTCGAACTCATACTAATGTTTTCGTAGAACACTGCTATACCCTTTAGCTAATGTGCTTTAAAATTTGGAAATCTATTTCTATTTTCTATTTGAATAGATTCGTAGATAAAAAAAAATTTTTTTTCCAACAACTAAAAGTAAATAGAGTATTACATAGAAAACTGAAAATTATTCATTCTATTTATGTTGGAGTGATTTGAACACTCATAGATAAATACCAAAAATTTATGACTTACCAATTAGTCTACAACATATAAGCTAAAATGATATAGAAGTAGTATGTAATAAAAACAGCTTTTAATAAGAATTATTACTATACCCCTTTTAGTACTAGGATTTTATTTTTTTTTATTTCTAAAAAAAAGATTGGATAGCTTCGTTTTGGGAGCCGTGCAAGAAAAAAAAATATTTTTTTTCTTGCACGTCTACCAAAAAATACTGAAAAAAATTCCTTTTTTTATTTTTTTTTGGAAGTTTATAGACTTATCCATTCATAAAACCTCCAAAAAAATAAAAAAAGTCTTTTTTAATTTTATTGCTCCGCTAGAAAAAAAGTCTAAAAAAAAACCTGTTTTTTGTGTGTGTGTGTGTTTAATCGCGTTAAATATATTTTTAGACTCTTTTTTTTTCTCCCCTTGCACTGCCCTCTTTTTATTATAAATATGAAAACAGGTGACAGCTAGCAAATAGCCTATTCACGGAATATATTCACCACATTATATATATACAGATCTGTAAAACAGTAAATGGAATAACAAGTATTGGATTTATTTACTCAGCATTAGTAAGGATCTGTAAATACTATCGGAGAAGGGTTACACTTCAGATATGTACTTAAGTTCCATTTATAACGAAGTGAAAGTATCTTTCTTCTCCCTGTGATACATACTTCAGATCTCTCTGCGATATATCCCTTCTACGATAGTAAGCCTCTAGAATGACTCGAACATTCAACCAAAATATTAACAGTATTTCGCTCTACCTTTGAGCTATAAAGGCTATTGTTTACTCTATTGTTAGATTAGAAACAGTAAAATATATTTTAGGACCTTTGGGATTTGAACCCAAATAGTAATGCTTAAAAGGCACATGTTTTACCTTTAAACTAAGGTCCCTTTTTTTTAATTAAATGGTACATACCATGGATGCTTGTATTATTTTATACTCCAATAAACTCCCATATAAGATTTGAACTTATATCTAATATATTAGGAGTATCTTGCTCTACCAATTAAGCTAATCAGAGTATAGTGTATACCAGCTTTTTTATATACTTACTTAGTGGTTTTTTTAACTTTTATGAAAAAAAACCTAGGTTCGTTTTTTGGAGCCGTGCTCTTTTTTAATCTTTTATTAAAAAAAAAAATGACACCATTCTTTTTTTCTTATAGAAAAAAGATGAGCAAGGGGGGGGAGACTCTTTTTTTTTTGATGCAAAGCATCAAGAAACTAAACCTTTGTTACACTAGCAAAGGCGTAAAAAAAAAATAGTTTTTATTTTTTTTTCCCACCGTAATGTAAAAAAAAAGAATGCTAGCCTCCTTGTGTGTTGTTTGTAACACCAAAGCGACTAAAAAAAATATTTTTATTTTTTTTTGTCCGAACGGGGTCGCTTTTAATTTGAAAAAAGTTAGAAAAAAAGAAAAGATCTTTTTTTAACTGCATATTATTTTTGGAATCTACGAATCTATAGGAAAAAACCTTTTTAATTACGAATATAAGATTACGTAATTAAAAAGGTTTTTATAGGTTTTTTTTTTCTTTTTTAGACTTTTTTTTTTATAAAAAAGAAAAAACTAGCCGTAATCGTCTCCAAAAAGAAGATTGCTAGGAATAAACTCCCATATAAGACTCGAACTTATACCTGAGATATTAGAAGTATCTTGCTCTACCAATTAAGCTAATGAGAATAGTGTATAACTCTTTTTTTTATATACTACCTTAGTGCTTTTTTCTGATCTTTTATATTATATAAGATCAGAAAACGCAGTTCTAATTTGACAATCTCTATTTTTTTAAGCAAGTATAATAAGTCTACAAGCATCTATAAGAATACCTAAGTATGTATTTGAATATTATTCATCTCCTCTTGTTTTTATAATTAACAAATCAAAAACAAGAGGCTAGTAATAATATAAATAAAAGGACAATTATTTTGAAACCGCTGGTCTTATATTTATAACAATAGCACCTACCATAGCTAATAATAATATTAGGGATGTTATCATAAGTCATAAAAAGTAACTAGTATACATTATGTTTCCTATACTAGTAATATGAGAGGTTTCTGCCATATAACCATCTCATAGAAAAGATGTCACATAAGCTATGTTATCAGTTTCCTTATATAAATCCCAAACTATAAGGGGTATATCATTATTTATATTATCTGCAATTTTAAAGGGGGATATTTCATATACTATAGAATAAAAACAAATACCAATTAATAAAGCTAGTGGTAATCCGTTACTAGTTTCAGCTTGCAATTCGGATATTCTTACATTAATTAGCATTAAAATGAATAAAAATAAAATGGAAACTGCTCCAATATAAACAAGAAGATAAGCTAGTCCTATAAAATTTAACCCTAATAATAATAAATAGCAAGAAATAGACATAAATAAACCTATTAGGAATAAAACAGATAGTATCGGGTTTTTTATAACTATTACAGATATACCAGTAAGAATAGCCGTAAGGGATGCAAGTTGGAGGTACAGATCATTGTACCCATTAGAAGAAGAATCAGTTAAAAGAAATAGAGTTTCCATAAATAAATTTATATATATATAACCCTCTTAACATTGTATGTTATTACTAATTTATAAAAAATATACTACAAAAATAAAAACCAAACAACATTAGTGGAGGAAAATGTTATCCCCTTAATATAAGGGTTGCAATGAGAAAGGTAGTTTGGAAGCTGTTACGGTGAAAAAAGGGAATTTTCACCGTAACAGCTTCCAAAAAAAAAAACACGGGTCCAAAAACAAACCTATTGTTTACTATGGATCTTTTGTATTCTTTTTTTACCTAGTACTATAAATACGGTTTGAGTTTTACATTTATTTAATTAGGGTAAAAATAACCCGGGTCCTGTTATAGAATATGGAACTAAATAAAAGCTCGGCAGAAAGCTTGATTGCTCGTTTATATATGATACTTCTTTTTTTCTTTTAATACTTTATAGTTTAAATGAAACAAAAAGAATAATAAAGCAAATAAAAGGAAGTTCTATATATTATATTTTCTATATTTATTACTAAAGTTTTTACTTAAACATCTACCTAGTAAGCTCCAGATTTTCCTATTTATATTTTAAAAGATATTATATTGCTATATCTACCACTAATATGAAAAAACCGAATATGATAAAGTGAACAAAATTTTTTTCTACAAACCTTTTTCTTATTGTCCACTATGAAGGTTCGAACTCATAATTTAAGCCTAGGTTTTAAACCCTTTTTACTCTCCCTTTTTATCACTTTTTCGGGTCCGTTATTTCTATTCATAGTCTAATAAAAGACTTTCAACCAACAAATATGTAAGTATATAAGTAATAAAAAGGATGCTAAGTATAGCTTACGTTTTCCATTAAACTAAGTGGACTTTTTTTTTGGGGGGGGGTATTGTTAAATTGTTTATCTATCCCGTGCAACTTCCGCTACACGAACCGTATTTCGACTTAACACCAATCGGGGTCACGCATACGAAGATTGTTTATCTAAATGTTATAACTTAATATAATAGAAATGGATAGCAACCAAACTTATTGCACGTACTCCTTTCAGCGCCTGACGAGTGGTTAGTACCTATCTGAGATTTGATTCACCGTGACGTGGTGATTCACGATTACTAGTAATTCCTTTTTCATGTAGCCGAGTTTCAGGCTACAATCCATATTTTATCCTATTTTAGGGATTAGCTTAATTTTGCAATTTGGCATCCTTTTGTTTAGGCATATGTGGCACGTCTATCATGGAAGTCAAATTTAGCGTACAATTCATTACACTAAGAAAAAACTTCTTTTTTTCTTAAAATCATAGTATGATTTCATCCTTACCTTACGAAGTAAAGGCTATACTTTTTTTGAATTTTACAAAAAAAAACCTATCTTTCATATAAAGCAGGGGGGGGACTAATTAGAACTTTCTCACTCTCTACTTAGATTCATACCTTCTGCAATTTTTTTTATCTTATTTAAACCTTTAATGTTTAAGTGCTCTTTATTCTTAACTAACTCAGCTACCAATTTAAAATCTTCAAAATCGAATTGTTTTACTCCGAGTATCTGGTATTTACTGAAAAACGGGATAACTTTATTCTCGATATCTGAGTTATTTTTAAATTGAAGGAGAGCAGTGTTCTTTTTTTCATTACAAAACACTGCAATTTCTTTGTTATCTTTGTTAAAGTATAAAGAATTTAGATAATTTCCAATCCCTTTTAATAAGTCTTTATCCCTTATATGTAAGCAAGTACCAAATATTAATCTTACTCTTTTACCAGTGTTAGTTGTTTTACTGTTTTAAATTGAAATAGAGAATGAAGAATCCCCTGTAGCAAATCCTGCCAATCAAAAAGGATTAGATATACCGATGAATTTATATTCAGGTCTAGATACTGGTACAATATTAGTAAAACCTTGTTTTAACTCATTAGTTAAACCTAGATTTAAGCTGGATTTTAAAGCTAAAATCTTATCCAATCCAGCTTGCGTTAAATGTTCTTTTTGTTTTATTAAATAAAAGCATTGTTCAAATAATAAAAAATCGGAATGTTTAGCACTAAGTAATGGGTATTTTTTAAAGTGATCTATTATTATTTGTAATTCTTGAATATCACTAACTCTAAATAAAACAGTGTTTGCGTTATTATTCCTAACTACACCTACACCAAGGGTTTTTTGTATTAATTTGATCAAAGGTAAATCTTTTATATGAACATGAATCGAAAAATAGGCTGAAGTTCTTCATTTTAATTTATTATCTGAATTTTTATAGATAGAAATAATAAAAGAAGATTCAGCATCTGAAAATCCTGTTATAAACCAAGGATTCAAGGGTTGAAAGTTACAGAGAGTAGAAAGAGTTCTAATCAAGAATTGATTAGCATGGATTTTGAGTTGATAACCTCTTTCGAGGCCCATTAGAGTACACCTTAAATGCAATCTTTTTTCATTGCATCAACGACCGTCTACTCGTTGCTCTTTTACAAACTTTTTAGTAAAGTTTGACTTAGATCCGCGATTGCCCATTTTTCTTTCGAGCATATTCTGAGTTGTTACCATACCTGAGTAATTAGTTCAGCCACTTACATACTTTCGCATATAGCTTGGTACCAGAATCTTTAGGGGTTTCCCGGAGTTTGATCGTTCTAGCCTATACAGTACTTTCCAAAGGTACTTATCAGCCCACAATTGAGTTTAGGTCATGATGACTTGTCTTAATCCCTTTTATGATATTCAATCTAGCGATTAGCATCATTATTCTGAATAAATAAAGATAGGGCTTGCGTTAATTTAAAGGATCTAACCAGGTCTCACGACATTAACTGGAGACAGCCGTGCAACGCTTGTATTCATTAATAGTAATGAACATTCAAATTGTGGTAAGGTTTTTCGAGGATTATCGAATTAAATAACATACTTCACTACTGGTTTCAGAAACGGTCTAATGATTTCAGTTTCTGCGTTGCCACATTACTCTTGAGGTGGAATGCTTACACTTTCATTTATAAGCCAAATAAAATAGAAGGATAGTCTTACCAAACTTGATCAAGCCACCTTCTTTTTTAGTATCTAACTTATGGCATTCATCATTTTCTGCAAGGACTACTAGGGTATCTAATCCTGTTCGTTATCCAAGCCTTCGTCCCTCAACGTCAGTTTTTACATAGAGGATTGCTTTCACCATTACCAGTCCTACGTATTATCAAAGAATTTCATCTCTACTCACATAGTACGATATTTACCTCCCACATAAAACTCTAGTCGTATCCGTTCCCTCGCAGGCTAGATACACCGTCTAGGTACCCTTTAAACCTAATAAAGATGAATAACACTAGTCTCCCTTGTATTACCGCGACTGCTGGCACAAGATTTGGTCAAGACAACATAGATAGAAAGTTGTCATTTATCATTTATCTATCTAGAACTATATATACATTAAAGTATCCAGTGCATGTTCCATGTAGACAAAACCTTCCTTTCGAAGATAGCCATGCGTATTCCTCCAAGTTGCTGGTTCAGTCGTTAGTTGGGTAGGCGCCCAGTTAATGCTTAGCTAATTTATCAGAATTATTGAATTTGACAACTAGCGTTAAGCGGTGCACCCCCCTCCGAACCGTACGTGCACCTTTCAATGCATACGGCTCTCCCCTCGATCTTCCACACGAAGAGGTGTTGCTGTTGACGAAGCAGCTACTGCATTTAACACACAGTATGGAAATAAGAGCAATCTGGTAAATATACTCCTCTTTTATAATAAGAATTATTATTTAAGACCGTCAGGGACGATGTTCTCATCTACCAAATGATATTCTGATCGTCTCTTTTAAAACAGAAAAGGGACCTATAGGAGATAGATGAATATTTACATATTCCATGCTGCTACAGGTTTATCCAAAAATATGGTTATAACTCGCTGTAGTTATAGACCTTTGATCGAGCTGACTCCCTTCGCACTCTGCAGAGGAGTACTACTATGGAGTCTCCGACTTCTCAATACAGTTGTGTTATACAGAGCCGTGATAAGTTATTTTTAATGGGTAAGAGTCTTTCATCTTCACCAATATGTACAGTACTTTAGATAATACTATTACTTTAGGTTATACTCAGTCTTCCTTAGTCTGCCTTTGACTGGTGAGATACTTAAGGGATTTACCCTTGTACCTTCCAGCATGAACATCCATATGACAGCTCCTACATAGGGGCACTTGTTTTCTATTTATTCTTGCCAGTAACTTATCAAACGAGTTAAGTTTGACGTTAATGGTTCTGATATGTCTAAGATGGTGCATCTCCACATTCTCTGCCGTTCCACAGCTAGCACAAGAAAGGTCCAGTGAGCTAATAGTTGATATTTTTCAGTCAATTATAGAGAATGGGTCATAGAACTTATTCGCTCCAAGGAACTTCATAGGTGTACGTTTTAGTTCAGGGCCAACGAAGCTGGTTATCCTACTAGTACCTTTCTTATCTTTAGTACTTATTTTTATATTCTTTCCGTAACGAGCTAAAAAGGATTTTTTATTTAATTTGTATTTTCTGCTAATTGTTTTACGCAAACTCTCTTTTAATATTCATAGAATTTTATTAAGCCTGGGTCTGTTGTCTGCAAAGGAGTAATAATTTGCTATTCCATTCATTATTGCAAGGTAATTAAGTATTATGTCCTTCACAGGGAGAACTGTGTATTTACCGATAGAGTGTACGTTTCATCTAGACCCTTTAATTGTAAGAAACCCTTTATCGACTAACTTATTAACCAACTCTAAGATAGGAGCTGTCATTCAGAGGTTACCCGTAGGCACCCTCCTTTTACCGTTATTATACATCCTTATAGAGAGAGGGCTTTTGTTAGATGCCATACTTTTAATGAATGTACCTAAAAATTTGGCCCTTTTTTCTCTCGCATTAGTGATAAGGGTCTTCTCAGGAGACAGTTCAAGTTTCAGTTTGCTTAATAAGTGCGAAGCCTCTGATTTAATCTTCATTGCCGTTTCTTTTCTCCCTCACACTCCTACGATTCAATCATCCGCATATCTTACATACCTGATTTGGATGACTTTAGGGTTCGGCACCAAGGACTTTAGCCTTCTCCTTTGCTTCATCCAATTCAGCAACATTGCAGTGTTGCTGCTATTGTCGGATTTATCCATAAGAGTCATCTTCTTTTTCATCCTACTGATTTTCATTGTAAGGTTGTGGTACATCGGGTTAGTGAGGTAAGGTTTAGCTCCTTTACTAGCAAGTTCATAGGACCTGGTTAGCTTTTCCATATGTAGATCCAATTCGTGAAGAATCAGGTTTGATAGGATTGGACTTATGATTCCTCCTTGTGGTACCCCAGCTACTGGCGATATTACTGTTTTTTTAGATATATCCCAGTCTATGTACCCTGCTTTCGCAAATTTCCAGTACAGATGGAAGAATCTGGCCTCTTCAAAGTGGTTTTTTAATAGTCCTTCTATAATATTCAAATCAATATTATCAAAGAACCCTTTTATGTCCCCCTCAATGTATCAGCTCGACCCTTTTCAGTTACGGATTTCTTTAAGTGCGGTGTGACATCCACGCTTGGGTCTAAACCCATGTGATGAGTTAAGAAAGATGGGCTCAAGAACAGTCTCTAAGATCAGTTTCATAGCTTGTTGTATAACCTTATCCCTGGCACTGGATATCCCCAGAGGGCGCATTTTCCCATTCGACTTAGGAATGTAGATTCTTCTTGCCGGTTTGGGTCGATACGATTCAGTTCGTAATGCTACAGATGCTTTGTCGACTCAGTCTAGTGATATTCCATCCAGAGTGATTTTGTCCACCCCTTTCGTCATATTACCTGGATTACTTTTAATGAGTTCATAGGCCGCCTTAATTAAGCGTGGGTCTGATAACACCTGAAAGGCATTTGTACACTTACCATTCGGATCATAAGTAAGCTGTTCTTTGATGTGCAAATGAATATCTAATTTGGAGGCTATTTTATTTTTTGTTTGAATATTTCATTGTGTTGAATTCATGTTTCTAGCGTTATTTTATTATGTTTGTGGTTTAGTCACGATAGTGCGAGTCAAAATAATAGGTAACTCCATTTATTTGTATAACCAAACTTGTTGTCCACCGGTCTAAACGAATTCTTGATTATTAGGTAGGTGTCAAATATTAATTGATCATTATACGGTGATTACATCTACATGCCTACTTTCTTCACTCTCTTGAAATGTTCAGTCGCTTGCTAGACGCAATTTCCAGGGTTTCACATATTTTCAGTTACATCCCGTGCTTACTCGGGTTTTTTACGACCTGATTATTCACACCGTCGAGTTGTGTTATACTTGTAAACTTCATATCTAATATATAGAGTATCCTATCATGACTCACTTAAACTGGTAGAGCTATATTCTTACTTCAGAACTCCATTTATGGGGAGCTAGCCCAGCTCAATGATTGTTTAGATTCATGAAATCTCGCTGACAGCCTTCTTATAGTTATCCAGTCTCGTGACTCTTATCCAAAGGGAAGAGCACGTATCTTTCAGGGTCAAATCCCAAAATGTAATCATGGTTGATGAATATTATTTCCAGGGTTCGGCTCATCCTATTAGTTGTTAATACAAATCTATTAAAAATTTTTTTTATTTTTTGGTTACTTCAGGCAAGCCAATTTTATATACATATTTATCTGCTACATTAAAAAAATCCTACCTAGGATCTAAGATTGATATTGAGGAATAAACCTAAAGAATACTTGTCCACTCTTACTACGTTTATATTTTTTACATACCATCTCAAAAGAGATGCATATAGAGGTATCTGTTGTTAGTTTCACAATTTAACATAGTGAGAACTCAGATTATTACCAATAAGTGATACCCCAGCTAACGTGGACAGGTATTTGATTCAAGTTTCAACCTTTATATCATCCTCTTCTCCAAATTGAGAGGATCCCGAATTCTAATATTTATGGCCACGATTCACTTAGACTTTTCAAATGTTTTATTCTCGCATTTTCCGCGTTTGGTTCACACGTATATCTTCCTGTGGTCCATAGCCCGATGACCCCAGGACGTGTGTATGGCATGTGTGTGCTGAGTAGTTTTAAATTACCCTATCCATACTGGTGGTCCTCCAGCCCATTACATCCTCTTCCGAAAGTCATATGAATCCTAGCTCGCAAGAGAGTTGTCATCGCTACGGTTCCGGCACCCACGGAAGTTCCGCTCTCTCACTTTTACGTACATGCTACACTCCCCTCTCCGTCGCCGGATTTACAAGGACTAGGGTGACGCCCTTTATGTCCGAGGATAAGTACGATGCTTTACGGATAGTTATTATCGTAGAAATGAATCTACTCTTCTAACCTTTTTAGATACAATCCGGTCCCTTAGATTACTAGGGACACCCATAAATATTATTAGACGGCGCACGACTATTGACCAATATTCCTCACTGCTGTACAATACGTATTGGGGTTTTTTCAGACCCAATGTGGTCGATCAACCTCTCAGTTACGACTACGAGTTTAAGCTAGTTGAGCAATTACCTTACCTACTACTTACTCGATATAATTAAATGACATCTTAGAGCGAATTTCTTCTTTTGTTCAATTTACCTTTAAGGTTATCTCTATATAGAAATAGATTTTCTCTAAGTAAAAATAGATTATAAGGGATTTTTTATGCCTTACTCTAAGGCAGACAAATTATCTACTCACCTGTACACCACTTCATCCTATGAATACTTTATATTCATTCTGACGAATAAAAAGTACACATGATGACGTACGATTAGCATGTGTCAAGCATTTGGATAGCGTTCAATCAGAGCCATCATCAAACTCAATTCAATTTCATTTCCAACTATCAATGCTACTTTAGACTTTCGGCTCCATTTTCTGAGCTTATATGAAGCTCAGAAAAGAGAGTCGGGGTAAAGTATAGATTCTCTACTATAAATTATACTTTCTTTTTTACATATGTAAATAATAAAGTATAGTACAATAAGAAGCCATAGGAAGATAGCGAAAAAATAGTATATTTTTTCTACTCCTAAACATTGAATATAAGGAATAAGTGGTTCGAACACTTAACCTACCGTGTGTAAGACGGTTGCTCTACCAGTTGAGCTAATTCCCTAAAAAAAAGCGATCGCTTTGTCTGTTTGTTTTGGGAGCCGTGCAAGAAAAAAAATATTTTTTTTTCTTGCACGGCTCCCAAAACGAAGCTATCCAATCTTTTTTTTAGAAATAAAAAAAAATAAAATCCTAGTACTA
>CAOJBI014035248.1:0-20058 GCA_948277035.1 Euphorbia corollata
TATTGCTACGGGATCTCTTATGAAGAAAACTAGTTAAGAAGCTTTTGAACTTTTATAAGATATGACAAATAACAATAGTATGTGGCTAATGGCGAGAGCATAAGCAAGTACTACTACTCCTACACATTCGCATACTACATCTACATCTTCTAGTTTAATTAAAAAGGTCAATGAAATGGACCCTATTTCTGTTATGCAAGCACAAATATCGGCATTATTTCATAAGATAGATAATATGCATATAAGTAAGAGTAACCCTTTAATATATGAAAATTATGGCCAAATAGGACACACTGCTTTTGAGTGTAACTTTAACCCATATGTAGGGGAGTAATTAAGTTATGTTCAAAGTCAAGGAAATTCTTATGGCAATAATGGAAATAATTATAGAAGTTCTAATTGGAAGTATAATGATAATCAACAAAGAATTATCAAAGTACTGATGGAATAGGATTGACCAATAAGATAGACAAGTTTCTAGAAAGAAATCGGAGACTGAGGAAGGTTACAAGAGGTTAGAAAATGAGATGGATCAGATGTTTAAGAATCAATCATCTTCTATTCATAATTTAGAGATACAACTTGGTCAATTAGCGAGTGTTATTCCATCTAGAGGAAAAGGCTATTTATCTAGTAACACAAAAGGAAATCCTAAAGAAAATGTGCATATTATTGCTCTTCGTAGTGGTAAATTACTAGATAAACTAGATCCTTCAGGTATGCTTGCTAATGATGTTGTTGAAGTACTAGATGATTATCCAAGTAAATCCAATGATAAAGTAAGAGAGGGTGAACAACTTAATTCCAGAAAGGTTAATCCCCTTCAACCACCATTTCCGCAAAGAATGAAGAAGAAGAAGAATGAGGATAAGCAATTAATCGATTTCATCAACAAACTTAAAGGATTGGAGATCAATATTTCCTTCATTAAAGCCATTACACAGATTCCAAACTAAGGTAAGTTTATTAAATAACTTTTATCTCGTAAGCGTAGTTTAGAAGGAATATCAAAAGTATAGTAACTGAAGATTGTAGCAAAATAATAATCGCTACAATGCCCACTAAACTTAAAGATCCTGAAAGTTTCACAATACCACGTATACTTGGGAATATTTCCTTTCCAAAATGTTTATGTGATCTTGGAACTAGTATAAATCTTATGCCTTTGTCAATCTTTAAAGAATTGAAGCTTGATGATGAAGTTAAAAGGACTAATATGGTTTTGCAAATGGTTGACCAGTCCATTAAACATCCTTATTGCATAATAGAAGATGTACTAGTAAAGGTGGATAAGTTTGTCTTTCCAACAAACTTTGATGTGCTAGATTTTTCATATGATGAAAAATGCCCTATAATTTTAGGTAGACCTTTTATGCGTACTGGCAAAGCATTGATAGATGTGTTGGAAGGCAAAATTAAGTTAAGGATAAGTGACAATACTGTTAAATTTAATATAGATAAAGCTTATAAATATCCAATGGATGAAGACATATGCATGAGGCTTGATTTGATAAATTCCTACATTCAAGAAGTTGTCAAGTTGGACTTCATCCATGAATATGAAGTCAAGGGGTTGGGAACCTCCCTTGACACTTAAAACTCTTATCTTTTTCCGTATTTATATATAGTAGTATATAGTATATAGTAGTAGTATTTTTATTTTTATTTTTGTTTTTGTGTGTATTTTGAATTAGTATCGTTTTAAAATAAAAGAAAGAATGAAGAATTTTGGATTTTACATATATCGCGATCGCGACCTATATCACGCTCGTGATTTAAGTTGTCAAACAATCTGTTTCTTTTGAAGCAAAAGTCATGATCACGACTATCCTTCGCGATCGCGACATGCACTATTCTATAGCAGTTATATTCTGTAACATCTATTTTCTAACATTTATATTTAAATATATCCATTGAAAAGCAACTTACTTTACTTCCTATGTATGTGTAACTATCTTCCTAATTGATTTTTACAAATCAATCATTCTTTCTCACAGTTTCAATCTTTTTCAAGAAAAATTTTCTACGCTGTTTTTCCCCCAAAATCAAAAACACAAATCTCTCTTTCAATTCTTGAATTCAATTTCGATGGCTCCAAAGAAGACAGGAGTAACCAAGCGAAAGAAGAAATTATTTAATCAACAAACCAAGCATGGATGCCCTTTTCCAATCTATGATGAAGAAGAGATTGAGAGGTACAATCAGATTAAGAACTTTGATTTCCAAGGTACACTCTTTTATGATCCTACTTTTGTGTTTGATTCTGGAATATATGCAAAAGTAGAGGAATATATTTTGCTTTTTAGGTTGGAGAGCTTTGTGAATATACGTTTCTTGTTTAACGAGGAATGGGTCCCCGAATTTTTGGTTACTGTCAAGGAGGATGGGAATTTTCTTAAAAGGAAATTTGGGAATGAAAGGGAGGAGTATAAGTTCACTCTAATGGATTTGCTTAAGTGGTTTTGTTTTGGAGAGTCCTACGAAAAAGTTGATAAAGAAGATGATTATGACTCAACAAATATATTGACTAAGTTGATGAGGTAAGATCGATATAATGTCAAAAACTATCCAACAAGAACATTCGAAGTAACAGCCTTTTATACCTTCATAATTTCATCTCTAAAAGTCTTTTCTTCCAAATGAGACAACAAAAGTGTTGATGAAACACTTGGTTGTGTTGGAGAGTGCCATTTTGCAATTGAAGCTAAAGTTTCTGCTTTACATGTTGGAATCCATCACTGGCCTTACTATACATAAAAAGGCTAGAGTTGAAGGTGAAAATACAATTTGTTGAATCATATTGGGAGCGAAAAACCAACTTCCATACCGATATAGTCCAAGAGAGAAGTTCAACTTGATGAGAGGAGTGTACATGAAGAGAGCAGCATTGGTGAAGAAGGAACAAGGGAAATTTACATTTTTGCCGTATGGAGTAAGGATTAGGAATTTAAGACCAACCAAAGAATCTACTTCTCATGAGAAAGCCAATACGATGAAGTGATTGAAGAAATTCAAGTGGGAAGTAGTAAAACGAGACAAGCATCCGGGAGTGCATATGCCCGTGAGGATACTTAGAGGGAAAGTTCGTGAATGATGTAGATCAAGTAAGTGTTCGATATATATTTCAATGCACCATGAATTAGTATAAGTTATTTAGTTTTAGCTTGATACTACAAATAAGTTTTGAGTGGAGTAATATTTGGTAGTGAACTTACCATGAGTTTTATATGCTATTCTCGAATACATCCTACAAGTTTTGAGTGTGTCTAAAGTATAGGAAAAATATAGCCATAATACTTTGAAAGTGATCAATTAAGGATGAGGGTATTGAGTGAAAAATCAAAAGAAAGAGAGGATAAACAATGAGTTATGAAAAAGCTGAGGAATGGTACGAAGCAAAAACTGCTTGAGTGAATAAAGTAAGCATAGCATGAAAAATGGGTATAAAGTACAAATCTGTACTTTAAAAATATATGCTAAAGAAAAAGAAAAAAAATTAGAGAAAGTGGTATGGAGCATAAAATGCAACCACTATTTTCGCCACTTCTCTACTGATATCAAAACAAGTCAACAAAAGGGGAAAAAAACTTGTTCGGGTGTTGTCAATACCAATATCAAATAGAAAAATGATGATAACTGGAAGTATACAGTTGCATTGTAGTTTTAAAAGATATTGATCCCACAAGGAAGGTGTTCGAGTTCAAAAGGTTATTTGAAAACACGGTTTTGAAAATAAAAATGCCTAATACATGTTTTGCCCCCTTAACTTGGCACAATTTCACTTTTGCCGCCCTCAACTTTGAAAAGTCTACGCTAACCCCCAAACTTGGCAAAAATGCACCCGACAGCCCCCCCCCCTCGTGCCACGTGTCACATTCTGGTTGGACAAAAAATCTGATATATTTGAAAAGTCAAACCAACCAGAAGGTGACACGTAGCATGAGGGAGGTTGTTGGGTGTGTTTTTGCCAAGTTTGGGGGGCTAACGGAGACTTTTCAAAGTTGAGGGCAGCAAAAGTGAAAAGTTACCAAGTTAAGGGGGCAAAACATGTATTTGGCCAAATAAAAATAAAATAAATTGATGGGTAATTTTGGTAAGATATTAATGAGGATCAATATAGATCAAAGATTAATACATAAATAGAATAGAGATAGTAGAAAGCATATAGATTAACCCTAAGATAGATCATAGAAAAGCAAAGCATGCAAAATGGTTAGAGATGGATCAAACAAAAGACAACTTCATCAAATTCAGTTCTAGACACTCTAATATCCTAAGATTCATAACAGAGCAACATAGTAAATGACTTTTCTAAATCTAGTGTATATGAATTGCGATGCTTATAAAAACTTAGACAACACCTATACTATGCTTAGTACGGGTCGCTCTCACATAGCCACATTTAATAAGTTACCACTCCTAAAATGTTGGCTTATTAAACGGCGTTATAATCACAGATCCAGTGATTATACACAATCTTATTAACCTCGAAATTACTCTTAAAGTTAATTCGAAAGCATATAACTTAATTAGTATAAATGACTCAACATGAAATACGTAATATAACACATACACATAACATAAACTTTGAAATAAAAAGTATAAGCATAAAATAAAGTAAAGTTTTAAAGGTATACAAGTGAAAGCTAAAGTTGAACAAACCGTAACCAATCTTTGGATGGGAGTCGTCAATTCCCGCAATGCCCGCGTCTACTTTGAATTCAGTCACGACTCGTACAGAACTTTCGTTAGGAAACTATTCTTTGTGAAAATTGAATAAAAGATTGTTGAAGAAGTGAAAATCTTATTGATAAGTGCTTTTCAAGTACACTTAGACAATTGCTCGAATATGAATAGAAATATAGTGAACGACACATAATCGAATCACTATTACACTTTTGCTTTCTATTTTTTGATCTTAGTGAAATCTATATGATTCAATATTCTATCTATTTGCTTTCTCTATTGTCTATTATGTCTTCATTAACTCTATACTCTTCGAAATTGGCAGCAGGAACGTCTATTTATAGAGTTGAAAGGTTGTGACGAACAGACATATCCATTGGTGAAGGGCTGCATTATCTTCATGTGATTGGATGATAAATGATGTCTTTATCTTCAATGAAAAGGCACCTTTTCATGCATTCATTGTCTCCAAAATGTATGTTTTTGCCTGCAATTGATGGCGGTTAGTGGCGGTTGATCGTCCTTATCCGGTAGTTGATAGTTGAGAAGAGTTGTCCAAATCCAACACGATTCGGGATCATGACAATAATGTCACTCTCGTGAATGTTGATAATTCACAAACTGTAACTAAAGAAAGGCAAGTCGCATGCATATTTACCAAATCGCGATTGATATTCACGATCGTGACTAGGTCGTGACTGAGCATTTCTTCATGATTTCTTCTTACAACTAACCTGATCTTTGACATCTTTGATCCTAAGCCAAATCCTTGCATTTCCACGAATCTTTTGCCCATTTTTAACTCATTTGCATAGAATTCCACTTTTGATTATTTTATCTCCAAGTTTCATCTAGTTTCTGCACTTGAATAAAAAATAACTACATACCCTGTGAAATCTTTTATATGAAGCCTAAAATAATACTAAACCAATTCATTTTATATGTGAAAATGTCATGATTATAAGTGTATACACTTATCCACTATGAGTGTTTAGCATCCTAGGTTACCTAAAAATACCATGAGATCAATCTTTTCAAAGCGTGCTTCTTTTGTCCTTTATGCTTTATACTATACTTGAGGGAAGGATAGATTCGAGAGAGCATATAACGCTTATATGAAGACACAATTCAATAACCCTGCCATGAAGAGCAAAGGTATGCAACTAGACTATATAAATTGCACATTACTAATTTGTGGGAAATTTCTTATACTTCACTTGAACCTTATGCAACATAGGAATGTGGTAATCACTAAAATACTCTTTTTCCAAATGAGGTACAAATTCTAATTACTTATTTTACACTTCTGTTGTATTTACCTTGAGGACAAAGCAAAAGTTAAATGTGAAGGTGTGATCAGTGTAGAATTGCACTTTCTATCTTGTAGATTTCGCTATTAAAACGATATGGTTTAGAGTCATTTTATACTTCATATAAAAGATTTCATGTGGTATGTAGTTTTTTAATGCAAATGCAGAATTAGGTGAATCTTGGGAGTGAAATGATCAAAGATAAAATTTTATGCAAAAAGAGTGAAAAAGGTAGAAAAAGATGCGTGGATTACAAGGAATTGTTTTAGGGTCGAAGTTGTCAAAGATTGATTTGGTTTCAAAGGAGATTTATAAAGAAAAACACAAGTCAAGATGGTGAATCCTGTTCGTGAATTACCAAATCACACCCATGACAACCAATCACGATCGTGACTTGTATTCTTCCTAAGCAAAAAGTTATCAATTTGAATTTACAATCGTGACTAGTATGTCACGATCGTGAATCATGACGGATTTACTTTGCTCTTCTAAACTTTCAACCGTTGGATAAGCCATCAACTGTCAGACAAAATCACATCTTTTGATGATAATACAAGAAAGAGTCATAATCTGATTATCCTAGGTTTAGAAAAGTCATTTCATGTGTTGCTCTGTGGTGAAACAAAGAACTTTTGGATGTCTAGATCTGAGTTTGTTAAAGTTATCTAAAGCATAAAACATCCTTGATCACCTTGCATATTTTTCTCTACGATACTTGTTCTTAGAAAATATCTATATACCTTGTCATTCCTTTCTAATCTATTCATGTATCTATTCATTTATCAATTTACCCATTTAATCTTTAAATTATTCTACTTTCTTTTATCCCGTAACTCTAGTTGATCCTTAGGACCGAAACCCTTCCCTGTGAGATTGATATCTTTGAAAACTACATCACAACTATATACTTGCAATTATCATCATTTTTCTATTTGAAAATCAGTATTGACAACACCTTTTTATATTTACAACTTTTATATTATTAGTAGAAAAGTGGCGAACAGTGACTAAAACAGTTACCAAAGGAAGATTAATAGCAAAATTCCTAACAAACAAGCTATTGAAATCAGAGTATCTAGAAAACTTGGAATTCCCGGATAAATAATTAGCCATGGTATCTAAAGAGCCAAAGTAGTGGACAATGTACTTTGACGGGGCTGTAAACAAGAAAGAAGCAAGCTTGTGAGTCATAATCATTACACCGGATGGAGAGGTAATACTGTTGTAAAAATGGTTAGAATTCCTCAAGACCAACAACGGAGCTGAATATGAAGCCTTCTTGTTTGGAATGACTGCGTTGACAAATCTAAAAGCCGATAAAGTCAAAATTATCGATGATTCAGCCTTGGTGATCAGGCATGTCATTGGTGATTAGGAATTGAAGTAAGAGTCTCTCAAACCTTACCTGGAAGCCATATGGAGAAAAGCAACATCATTTAGTGAGTATGAATTTTGTTACGTGCCCAGAGATGAGAATTAGCTGGTATATGCTTTAGCCACTCTGGCATAAATGTGGGAAGGACCTCATCAGGATCATCCAATGGAGCTGCTTGTTATGAAAATAGTGAGTCCCAAATTTATGTCTCGATGATAGATGTTTCGACAACATACAAAAAACCATGGTGATATTGTCAAGTATCTAGAAAACGGCAAGAAACACGTTGAGGAGGTTGGTTGTCCATTTTTGTCTGGTGAATAGGCAACTGTTTAAAAGGACATTCGATGGATTATTGTTGAAGTGCTTAACTCAGTAAGAAGCCAAGAAAGTAACAAAAGAAATGCATTCCGCACATGAATGACATCATCCTAGCTTTAGCGAATGGGGTATTTTCACTTAACAATGTTGGCCGATTGGATCCAAAAAGCTAAGTCATGCCATAACTGCCATATCGAAGGAGATATAATTTATCTAACCGTAAATGCAATTTCAAAATCTGACCACACCTTGGCCGTTCTCAGCTTGGGGCATCGACATCATTGAAGTGATAAAGCCTTCGTCAATAAATGGACATCGATTCATAGTTATAGTGATTGACTACTTCTCCAAGTGGGTTGAGGTAGAATCCTATTGTGAGCAGACAACGTTTTAACCACATGGCCGTCGTGAGGTGTTGACCCCGTAAGATGGGGCGTGGGGGATTTTGTGAAAAATAAGTTGAAAAAGATATGTGAATTAAAAGACTCGAGGCCTAAACCTATAGGCTATGTTACAGAGTCGCCACCTGGATCAGCTCTTCCGGGAAATTCGATACAACCTGGATCCTTTAGGCCTAAACTGCACCATAGTACAGAGATTCAAGTCCGGATGAGTTACCTACTTAGTCGTTATTTGATTTGAATTACATACACGTCACCACCTTTATAACATTTCTAATTATTCTAATCATTTTCGGATTAAAGTTAACAATTTACAGTATACACATGCGAAAGCAGTAAATAAACAAAGTGTGATAAGTAAACACGTAGGAATTGAAAAGCACCTATTCTAAGGGGGAATAAATACATTTGGGAAAGGGGTACAAATGATCCTAAATACAAATGATCTAAAACTACATTTTTATTTACAATTGCGATACCTCGAAGGAAAATAAACACTAACATACATCTAACCTAAATCTACTTGCATCCACAAAGGTTAGCACGAGATAAATCACACCACAATCAATATGCCAGTATAACAAACAAGACTCAGTCAGATGGCATAAGTTAGATTAGGGTGATTAATTTAATCGCGTGTTAAATAGCTCTAAAACTAGGAAATTTGAGTTTTCAACGTGCTTTTCTTGTAAAAAAGTTGATTCTAGACTCGATTTCTTGCTCAATTTTATTAATGAAGTTGCCACATGGTATTAGGTTAGGTCTTATGTAAGGGAAAATGTGTTTCTATCTTGGAGGTATCCTAAAACAGTGTAAAAATGTGAAAAAGTAGGTAAAAAGGGTCGAAAACGATAAATAAAAAGGCCAGAAAATGATTAACTATATAGCCAAAAATGGCTAAAAATGCCCAAAAATGGGCAAAATCGGAAAAACAAACTAGTCGCCTGTGCAGTTGTCGGAATCGGAAACGGTCATCGGACCGGTCGTCTACGTCAGAAACGATAACCGGAATCGAATCTACTGTTGGAATCAAGACTGGTCGCCTGCGTTAGAAATGGTCACCAGAATCTGAATCTGAATCGGAACCGGCACGAAATTGGATTGGTTGCCGACGTCGAAAACGATCAACAGAACCGGCACCGAAATTTGACCGGTCATGGGCATCAGTACCGATCGGTCGGTGTCGAAAACGGTCGATATACCGACCGTCGATCGCCAGTATTGACCGGTCTGTGCTGGAATCAGTTAGTACTGATCGCCAGTCGCTGGTACTGACCCGGTTAGACCGGTATCAAGGCCAAAAACGCTGAAAAAGTTGAAAAATGCTTTAAAAATATTAAAAAATGCTAAAAAAAATAGCTTTAAAAACACCCAAAAATCACAACAAAAATTTGTATGAACTCAGAACCTTACTTCTCCGACATGAATCCACAAGTTTAGGAGTCAGAGACGCCTGCGAGAAGATCTTCCAAGCCTTTTCGGTAGATTTTTTGAAGGGAAAAGTCCCAAAATTCCTCCCATTTTCTTTTCCTGAAATCTCTACACTCCTTTTTCTCTTTCTCAAAAATGTTCCCTTCGATTTTTAAAAAATTTTCCTCCCTAAACCTAATTTTTAGATTTATGTAGTAGTGGACTCATCATGGGCTTCCTTCAATTTTTTAAAATAAGTCAAACTCCTTAAATAAATGAATGGGCCTCTCTTCAAAGCATAAATCAAGCCCATTTTCTATTTTAAGATAATTTTTTATAGGCTTGAAAAGAAAGGAATTTTTGGTTTACTTTTTTGGGGTATTTTTAGGGTTCGAATGGTTAGAAGATCTTCTCCAAACCTCTTCCAAATTCCAAAATGAACTCAATAAAATTCCGGAGAGCAAGGAAAATAAGTTTTTATCATTGTTTATTCAGTGAGACAAAATCCCATGCTCACACCTATATGAACATCACAACTTAGAAGATGGCTCGATTAATAGAAAAACACATTTTTGCTAGATTTGGTGTTCCTCATCACAAAGTATCAAACAATGGGGTACATTTCTAATTAAAAATTGTAGATTTGTAAAAGAATTATGGTATTGAGCTTCATCGCTCTTCACCTTATAAACCACAAGCCAACGGAGCAGTGGAAGCAGCGAATAAATCCATCAAAAAGATTTTGTCAAAGATGGTCCTCATTTATATGAGATTGGAGATATCATTTACCCTTTGCATTATAGGGATATTGGATACGCATCAGGACTCCTATAGGCAGACTCCATTTTCTCTAGTACATGGGACTGAAACAATTTTACTAACAGAAATTGAGATCAAGTCGTTAATAGTGGCACTCTAGGCAAGATTGTAAAAAGATGACTATGCCTAAGCCAAGTATGAAGAATTGAATTTGATTGATGAGAAACATCTAATAGCTCTCGTTCGCTTTCATATGTATCAATTGGGAATAACACAAGCTTATAATTGTGAAGTCAAATGGAAGAATCAACCGTTGAAGCCATGAGACTTAGTCTTGAGGCATTATGGAAAACGCAAATTAGGGGCAACTTCCAACCAAACTAGAGTAGACCTTACATGGTGAAGAAAACTCTTAGCAAATGGGAAGTCAAAATCATGGGTATGGACGTGAACGAATTTGTTTCCCATTATTCCTTAGTGATGCTTCATATATAAGAAAAAAAAAACAAAAAAAGCAAATAATAATGACAAAAAAGGAAAGGTCTGCTAAAATCTTGTAAGTGCTTTTGGGAAAAAATAAAGATAATGAGACAAAAATGAGAGTAGTCTATGATAAAATCGAGTTCGAATCATAGACGACGGTGGATAATGAATTGAAGACATGTATCATTCTGTAAATAAATAAATTTTCTTTTTCAATAGTATTTTATTATTGAAAATGTTAGACGTGCGCACTAAATGGACATGTCAAATCGTTTGAAGTAAACATGCATTCATGAACAAATTTCCCATTTATCAAATATTGCATAATTTAAAGACAGAAAAAGACACAATACACTGTGCGATGAAGTGACACGTCATTCTAAGATACAACATGTTGTACGATAAAGAGACACATCATTTGAAGACATAATATCTCTCATCATAGAAGGCCCATTGGCTAGGCTTGGCAATTGAGCACGGAAGCATCTAGTCACTGGCAACCTATCCTTTCAAGTGTCAAATCCTTGAATCTTTATGGCCCAAGCTACATAAGCTACGTTTGAATGGACATCAAAATCCATAGAAAAATTTGCCCGAGTCATTATTCACTCATTCCACTTGGTCTCGTGATAGTACTCCTACATATATCTGACGACATCATCCATGAGAACACACAAAGTATTTGGAAATCTCTGCTGATAACCATCGTGTCTACACTGCCGACCAAAAGAATAGAAGTATATCTTCGTCAGTCCAAACAATTGCACTTACCAACTCAAGTGCCATTGGGGGCAGACTTACCATACCCAAATCTTGGCAATATTTTACCACCAGGAATTCATTAGACTTGAGAAAGGCCAGAAGGTCTATGTTGTTCAAATAAATAGAGGAAAATACATAATCAATCCAACAATCAGATATGCAAAGCTAGGTACGAATATAGTGAAAAGTCAAAGCTATAGAGATTAAGGCTAGGTCTCTCACTTAAGGGCATAATCTCCAACCTCACAGCAATGAATCATGCATTATGCATTACATGTATTTCATATATTTGCATGTACAAGCAACTCACCACCAAGAAAAAGTCCTTGGTCACCCACAAACGAGGATAAAGAAGTTAAATACAGATTTCAGAGTCAACCATAAAAATATACATTCAAAAGAAGATACAACACAAAATCAACTTTGATGTTATCTAAAATCAACCCAATGCAAGGGGGCATTCGGAACGATTCTTAACATAAAAAATATTCGAGGGGCATAACACGACCTCCAAAACCACTCAATGACTAATTCTTGGATTGCAAAAGATTTCATGGCTACAACCTAATGATGGAAGATGAATCTAACAGTCCTTCCTCCCAAACGAGAAGACTGATTAGCATATTAGATAGTTCTTCCTGTGAGAAAAACTGATCAATATTATATTTGATGATCTTCCTCCAAGATGAGAAGAATCAATCAACATATATGACAATCATCCTCTCGGTTTAGAAAAATGGATTACACATCGAACAATCCTTCTTCCCAAAAGAGATGTATTGATCACCATGACGATCTTTCTCCAAGATGAGAAGAATCAATCATAACAACTAACAATGCTTCATCAAAGAAGAGAAGTATTGATCATCATGATTATCTTCTTCAAGATGAGAAGAATTAATCACCATATTTGACAACCACGACGAGAAAAATTGATCACTATATTTGGCAGTTTTCCAAGATGAGAAGAAAAACTAATTGATGCGGCTAACAGTGCAACACATGATGAGAAAAACTTATTAATACGGTTGACAATACCAAACTCCAAGATAAGAAAACTGATCAACGAGTTTGACAGTACCGGCTCATGGTGAGAAAAACTAATCAACGAAAAATGTTACCAATAGCAAGGGTAGGTATGACTCTTTGCTCATCCTCTGAATCATACAAAACTTTGTTTCAAAATGGATGGACAAATTTTGTGAAACACCACACATCACTAGGACACAAAACCTTTTTCTTAAAAAATGTAATTTCTTATTTTTTCCCCAGTGAAATTTTCTTTTCTTTTATGAACTTTCTCCTCAATGAATTATTGTTATCCTTTATCCCCAACATGATTTTAGATAAACATGTTTTCACTAACATTCTTGACCGAAGGAGCAAAAATTTTTGTTGTTCCAAAATTGTCGATCAAGGAATGTTAACTCTTCTAACTTATATCCCCTTGACTAATCAAATACAAAAGACTTTTTTTAGGCATTCATAGTACTCATATCACGTAAGCATAAATTTCTCCTTGGATCGAAATTTTATACACGATGAGCAAATTATTAGCACTGTTTGCTTAGCCCGATGATGATAATATACCTATTCGTAATGAGTGTTCTAGCACAGGTCGGAATGGAACCAAATTGTCTCTCAAAATAGACATAGATTTTAATTTCAAATTTATATTTCTCTAATACTTCAAATTCTATGTCTATTTAGTCAAAATAATAAAAATAGCCAAAACAAAAAAGTTGTCTGGAGTCTTATAAAACCATAAAATGCCATTTTGAGGGCTTAAACAATCGAATTTAGCCAAAATAAAGTGGGGCTAATGGCCAAAGGTCCTTAGTTTTGATCGTTCGGCCATTTTTGTTAAAATATGGCTAGATAGGTAATTAGCCACGAGGCTAATTACCTATGTGGGCCTCGGGGCCTTAAATGCTCAGATTTTGGGGATTGTTTCCTCCTAGGTAATTAGCCCGTGAACAGGTAATTTACCCTCGTGCTAATTACTCACCTTCTATAAATAGAAGCTTTTGCTTCTCATTTGAAGAAGAATGAAATTTTCCTTTAAATACCAACTTTTGCTCAAGCTTCAGCTTCCCAACGCATCCAAACCCTTCATGTTCCATGTTTAAACTCGTTTCAATTCGTTCAAACACATTTGAATATTGATTTGAATCAAGTTTCAACAATAAAATTTGATTTAAACTCAATAAATCCCATTCAATATCACCAAATCATTTTTAACTCGAGATTATAGTCGTAACTTGAGTTCAAATCACTCGATCTTAAAGTTTATAGTCATAAACTCTCTAGATCTCACTTATTAATAAGTTTAAATGACTTTGTAGGTGAAAACCAGGTTCCTAAAATAAGGGGAAACTATACCCAGGTTACTATGTGTAATCCCAAGTAGCGTCGTTACTCTGCCGGATTGTCTATTACAATTTATTGTTTTATTAAACCGTCGTAATACCGAAATTATCTTTTAAGTCATAATTCTCAATTTTCAAATAAATTAATAACTATTATATCCGACCCTTGAATCTCTATTTTTCGGTATCAATATAACATCGAATATTGGTATACCACACTTCCCAATGGAGCTGAATCAGGTGGCGACTCTTTTCAATAAAATTAAGTATTAACTTTATTTTGTTATAATCTTTTATTCATGAGAAACTCAAATTAAAAATGATTTTTCTCAATATAGTCATATTTCGGATTTAAGAAATAAAAAGAAATGTTTCTTAAATAAGTTCTCCAAATGCAGGATGGTGAAATCACCAAGGTCAGATCTACTAGTTTTAGAAGCAACTGTTGAAGGCTGGACGATTAGAAGTATAATCATTGACACAGTAAGCTCGGTAAATCTGATCACCAAACAAGCATTGGCATAACTTCAAATACCATAAAATAGAACCTTCCCGTTATATTTCCCACTCATGGGGTTGAGTGGTCACACGATGCCTGCTTTAGGACAGTTAAGCTTGGACGTAAAATTAGGAGACATGAAGCACAAATGACGTGCACAAATTGAATTCATCATAGCTAAAATTCCAATTGCATACAACATCATACTTGGAAGAGCTTTCCTGGTGGACACCAACTCATTAATCTTAATGAAAAGCTTGGTTTTAAGGATCCCAATTGCACACGGACCCGCAATTGTCATCGGCAATCCACATGTCACACATGAAACATACTTGCTCTCTCTCAAAAAAGAAGATGAAGGAACAAGAAGAGAGTTGGAAGGCAAGGCTCAACCAGTCAGTGACTTAGAAATGTTTATGATCTCCCCAAAGAGACAAGTAAAGATTGCTAAGGATTTGACCCTCAATGTGAAAGATTTTATTTGCGATGTACTTAGGTAAGAGCAACAGACCTTTTCATGAAGCAGTAATGAAATTCTAGGGGTACCAACTAAAGTAATCACAAATAGCCTCAACCTAAAACTTGAAATCAAATTGGTCAAACAAAAAAAGAGAAATCATGCACCTAAAAGAAAAAAAGCCATCAAAGAAGAAATATAGAAGCTACTCCGAGCAGGATATATACGTCAAAAAGATAAAAGCCATTGAGGAAGATATACAGAAACTACTCCGAGCGGAATACATTAAAGTAGTGTATTATCTAGAATGGTTTGCCAATGTGGTTCTTGTAAAGAAACCAAATGGTTCATGGTGGATGTGTGTAGACTTTACAGATTTGAAGAAAGGCACACCAAAAGATAGCTACCCTCTACCAAGCATTGACCAACTGGTAGACTCGGCAGCCAAATATGCCTTATATTCATTTTTGATGTAAAATCAAGTTATCACCATATCGCCATGAACCTGGAGGACTAAGAGAAAACTTCCTTCATAATGCATAAGGGAATGTATTGCTACACAATCATGTAGTTTGGACTCAAAAACATTGGAGAAACATATCAAAGGTTAGTGAATAACATGTTCAGGGACTGAATCAGTGAGGTGGTAGAAGTATATGTGGATGACATGATCATAAAAAGCCGAATCAAAAAGAAACGCGCAGAGGACATACAAAAGGCCTTCCACATCCTAAAGCAACACCATTTCAAATTAAATCTAGAAAAATGCACATTTGGTGTCAAATGAGGAAATTTTCTTGGATATCTTATCTCACAATGGGGGATTGAAGCTAACCTAGAGAAAATCAATGAAATCATGTGGATGCAACCTCCAAAAATGCTTAATGAATTTCAAAAGCTCAACGAAAGGATCAATGCACTAGAGCATTTTATCTACTTCTCAACAAGAAGATGTTTACCATTCTACAAAGCTATCAAAAAAGATCGAGCATTCAACTGAGATGAAGCATGCTAGAAGGCTTTCAAAAGTATCAAAACTTTCCTAAGCTCCCCTTCGCTTCTTAGCCGTCTAGAATCGGGTGGAGAACTGTTCATATACCTTACAGTCACCAATGACATAGTAGGCTCGGTACTAGTAAAAGATGTAGAACGGAAACATCCAATTTATTACAGAAGAAAAGTGTTCAAGAATGTAGAAAACGAGATATCAAAAGATAAAAAAATCTCACCCTGATACTAATATCAACAACCACGTCATCGTGGTGTGAACCAATTTTCCATTAAAGGAAATACTGCAACGATCTGAAATCTTTGAACGATTGGTTGAGTGGACGGTGTAACAAAGTGATTTTGATGTTAGTAAGAAAAGCATTGAAAGCCCAGAAATTGGTAGACTTTGTGACTGAGTTCGTAGGCCTTGAACCGCACCAAAACTTGAAGAGTAAGGAATGGGTTTATGTTGATGGGGCCTCTTTACAAGAAAGAGCCGACATAGGAGTCACCATCGAGGTACAAAGAAAATCAGGTTATCCTATGTATCAAAACTGACTTACTCGACCACTTACAACGTGGTTGAGTACGAGGCCATGATCAAAGGGTTGGAGCTAGTAAGAGCGATTGCACAGGATAAGGTATGTATCAAAAGCGACTCAAAGCTAATTTTCAACCAGGTTAACAGAAATTTCGCCACAAGGAACCTAGAATGGTGAAGTATCTAATGAGGGAAGAGTCTAGAGGAACTGTTTAGAGAGTGGAACATATATCACACCTTGAGAATGAGAAAATTGATTGGTTGGTCAAGGCTGCCTCAACGAAAGACGAGTGAAGAAAATTACAATGTCCTTATTAGGTAATACAACACCCCTCGATCGAGCCAAAAGATGTTTTACTCCTCGAACAGAAAGAGTTGGGATGGATAGAGCTGTAGATAAACTACTTGGCTCATGACAAGCTCCCTAGTGACCGAATGGAGGTAGCCAAAGTAGTGAAGAAATGCACCATATATGCCTTAATTGACCAAAATCTCAACAAGAGGTCCTACATGGATGATTGGCTCAAATGCATATCACCTTAGAAAGAAAAATATGTCCTGGAAGAATTACATTAAGGAGCATGCAGTTCTCACTAAGCGACAGTCACACTAGCTCGACGAGCCAAGCTATTAGGATACTACTAGCCCACAATGGATGCAGATACAACAACATATGTTCAAACATGCCATCAATTTCACCCAGAAAGTCACACTTATCAGACGTAATACAAAAACCACTCTTCATTAGATGGCCATTCTCTACTTGGGGAATCGACTTCGCCTAACCTATTCCAAAAGCCAAAAGGAAAAAGAAGTTTGTAATTGTAGCCAATAACCACTTCACCAAATGGTGGAAGCTTTAGCGATAAGTGTCATTACGCCATAAACGGTGATTAAGTTTGTATGGGAGCATATAGTCACCCAGTTGGGGTGTCACACAAAATTATCTTAAACAATGAGACGCAATTCACCTTGTTGAATTTTGTAGATTTCTGAAAAAGGCTAAAGATGAACAACACTTTTCCTCAATAGATCATCCGTAGATAAATGGCCAAATTGAGGTCACCAATAAAATGTTGGGTAAAGGTTTGAAGAAGCGGCTAGAAGGTTGTAAAGAAACATCACTAAAAGAATCGAACAATGTGTTGTGGTCTTACAGGACCACCCCTTGCAAGCTGACTAGAGAAACACCCTTTCTTGTAATTCACAAAGTTGAAGCGGTTATACCAGTCGAGATTGGGGCACCCACTGACAAGGTGTTATACTACTTAGATGAGCAGAATGACATCAATCTTTTACACCATCTAGGTAGCCTAGTGGATAGAAGGGAGAGGACATGTGTCCTAATAGTAACCTACAAAGATAAAATCGCTAGATATCATGACAAAAAGGTCAGAGAAATACGGCTGAAGGTTGAGGATCTAGTTCTCAGAGATTCACCACCATCCCAAAACAAAGAGGCAAAAGGAAAGATAGGAGAATATTGAGAAGGCTCATACCGTGTTAGCAAGGTCGTTGGACCAGCCACATACAAACTAAAAAGCCTTGTTGATAAAGAGCTACCCACAACATGGAACATCGCTTCCCTAAGGCCCTATTACACCACAAAACATTCGTAGGGGACTAAGCGGCTACACTCTTTTTCTCTTGGCATGGGCTTTTTCCTACTAGTTTTTTCTTATGCCTAGATTTTTAACGAGGCAACATTTCCCAGCAGACCAAAAAATCGGATAACAAGCTACAGACACCAGTTAATTTATACTTTGCAAAGACAGTTAAGGAAATAAAGTTAATCTTTTTATTCCTAAATATATGTATTAGTAGTTCTGATCAAACTATCTGAAACTCACGCACTAGTCACACGGGCCGCAAGTTCTCTAAGGAATGAAACATTTGGCCACATAGGCTCTTAGTTCTCTAAGGAACAAATCATTTGGTCACACGGGAATTGATTTCTTTAAGTAACAAAACATTGGGCCACACGGACCCTAAGTTCTCTAAGGAATGAAACATTTATCCACACGGAGACCAAGTATTACTATGTTTAGCTAAAATTTTCAATTCAAAAGAAGATTAATCAATTTTTGTTTGCTTTATCTTTCTTTATTAAGTTTGATATTTGTTATTTCGGTTTTCAAAGTTTATTTTGGTGTTTGTAGTTATTAAAAAAAGTCGATGTTCATTAGTTCACTACAAGAAATCTAGTTATTTGTGACAATAATTTTTCTATCACTAAAATTATTGTCACAAAAAATCACTATTTGTTACATATAAATTTTTCCGTCACAAAAATTTACCTTGTAAAATTTATGTTATAAAATTGTCACATATAATAGATGTTTTGTGAAAATATTTTACAATCTTTACCAATAATGTTTTGTGACAACTTATCTTGTAATCGATAATTTATAAAATATGACAATATAAATTTTAGTGCCACAAATACTATTTTGGTGACAATTTAATAAACGTGTCACAAAAAACTTATTATTTTCGTGACAATAATTGAAGTTGAAACAAACCATATGTCAGTTACAACTGATTGTTGTCACGAGATATATTCAATTTGCGACAATAAATTATGTAACTTCGCAAAAACAGAATATTTGACAACATAAAAAAACTTGTTTCAAATAATTTGCTAAGTTTGTGACAATAAGTTTAACTTGAAACAAAAAATAATTCAATGACAACTAATAGTGAAGCAAAAAATGATACAATAAAGTTTTAACGGTCACATATACAATTAGTGTGATAGCAAAAGAAGTTTGTTACACAAAATTGATAGTTTTGTGACAATAAGTTTAACTTGAAACAAAATAAATATTATAATTGTAAGGACCACTTGTAATTAATAATCTTCAATATATGATAATAATTATTTAATGGTTGTAAAAATCATATATATGACAATATGAAAACCTTATTGTTACAAATTTTAAATTTTATGACAGTAAGTTTAATATGAAAAAAGGATGGATATATGATAAGTTCAAAGAAAAGTTTTAGAAAATGTATAGTAGTGATGTGGGAAATTTACAGACTATATAAATTTTTATAGAAAAAATATATGGAAAGTTGTAGGCTATATGAAAAGTTTATATACACTTATAAAAAAAGTAATACAAAAGTTATAAGTTCCATGAAAAGTACATATAAATGGTATAAGAAAGTTATAACATTTGTAAAAGGTTATCAAAACAATATAGATAATGTTGGTCCCGCTGGCTTATGTGAAACTGACAGAGGGGGGGGGGGTGAATGGCAGTCTATTGAAAAACAGGATTTTCTTTGAGCTTGAAAATTACGCGCTGAGTGAGAAACTTTGGTTCAGCGTGTGCTGACTTGAGCAGACTGAGTGAGAGTTTTTGAACTTCAAAATATAAAGATTGAACACAGCGGTTTATACTGGTTCAGCCTCCTGCCTACCTCCAATCCTCAGGTACCTTTCCTGAGCTTTAATCCACTAACGTTCTTTCCTTAAAGGCGGAGAAGCCTATACACAGGTATTACACAAGTTCCTTCCTTGAAACCTCTCAAGAGATGTATTGGTACCCTTCCAATAATCTCTTCACTCAGTTTAACAATAAGAGATAAAGTTCTAACTTATAATTGTGTTAAGAACTTCTTACAAATGATCAGATAAAGAATTGAACGATCTTTTGTGAGTAAAGTAGCTTGAATGTAAGTTAATT
>CAOJBI014037369.1:0-20602 GCA_948277035.1 Euphorbia corollata
GTTTCAATTGATGCTGTTGTTAGTCTGCACTTAACACAGGCAAAATCATATCATCTGGATGCATTTCTCATCAACTACATAGTCACATCTTCCCCCTGTATATAAATCCACACTTATTTAATGTATATCCATAAACTTATGTCAGTATCATGTTCCCAGCTTTTTATAATGCAAAACAAAGCACCGGTTTGGTTGTGGTACCATTGGGGTTTATAGTTTTATCTGCATTCTTATATCAATATTCATTCTTGTGTTATTTTCAATAAAAATTGTGATTTTGGAAATTATAATGATTGTGGCTTCTTTAATTTGTTTGTTGATTGTATTTTATTTCATTGTCAAGTTCTCTAGATCATCCGGGAATCGCCAGGCTTGTTGCAGCCCATGCAAAGCCTCCCAATTACATGTTCTTTTTCGAGCTTTATGAAGCTGGAAATCTTGCAGGGAAATTACATGTAGAAGAATGGTGTCCAAGTATTGATGAGGCACTCATGATCATAGTGCAGCTTGGTATAACTTCAATTAAATCATTTTGGCTCTCTCTCTCTCTCTCTCTCTGTGCATTCGTTTATCATTTTGTATGTTCCCCTTACATTTGTCATCAAAAGTCTTCGAACTTAAACCTATTATTTCCTTTTCCAGTGTCTAATTTCATTCTCTTCTCCTTAAACTTTTTTAGTCAGACAATGAGCTCAGAGTGCTAGAAGTAATTGCCATGATATATGTGGAGACAACTTAATGATGTAAAATGCAAACGATGAATGAACATGAAACAAATGATCTCAAACTCAAAGTTTGATCAAAATCTCTAAAGTTTCAAGTCTAAACACTTTTATTTCTCGCAAAATAGTCCATATGGACTAATGTCAAGTTCTACAGTTCTGATTACTAAGAATCCCTCCCAAAGTAAGAAGCCCAAATTAATAGTGGGAATATAGGACTGATGAAATAGCTTTGACTGACATTAAAGATTCCAAATAACATAAATAAACCATAATCCCTAAATAAATTGTACATCTAAGCTTCTTAAGTATATTATTGATCTATAGGAAGATATCAATTCATAACTGTAAGTGGGGAAATTGTTCATTCCGTGCGTTTGTTACTTTTCTCAAAATAGGGTGAACTATGAATTTCTTTTTCAATGATCTAACAGTTTTCTTTGTTTATTCTGTTATCTTTGTCCAGCAAAGGCTCTTGAGTATCTGCATGCACATGGGATTGTACATAGGGATGTAAAACCAGCAAACATTCTTGTACTTTCTTCCACAATCTCTTACTTTGCTTGATGTCAAAAGTTTAGGATAAATAATATCAAGAAAATATCATATAATAACTGTAGGAATGCAGCTTGGCAGCAATCTTTCCCCATACCTGTCAGACTTTGGTTTGGCAGAACATCAGAAGAATCTTAAAGGAGTTTCTGTTGAGAACTGGAGATCATCAGGGAAACCAACTGGTGGTTTTCATAAAAAAAACATGGTCGGGACACTGATTTATATGGCGCCTGAAATTTTGAGAAAAGAGATACATTCCGAAAAATCAGATGTCTACAGTTTTGGGATTTCTATCAAGTAAGAGCTTAAAACATGTTCTTTTTTTGCTCATAGACATAGTTCAGATAAACATATGTATGCGACATTTAACCATCACACATTATGAATCATAAACTTTTTTTCATTGAAATCATTAGTCTCATAATGAGATTACAGATCTTCAGATTGTTTGAGCTTAAAAAGCTTATATAATATTTGCCTATTTGGCACTATTCTATTATAAACGGTCTCCATTTCCTGAAACAGTTAACTTAGAGCTCTCATGCTTATCGATGGCATGTCTTGTGGTCTTGACAAACCCATAGCGTTCATTTATCCCCTTCGTAATCTTGATCGAAATTCCCTTAGATTGTGAAGTGGATTTCTACTAGTGATTGAATTTGAATGGTTAGAATTTTATTTAGATTAAAAGTACAACCAGCACCAATATTGGAAATACCACTAAGGTTGGGATTTGGATGTTGTTTTTTATTTAATTGAGAAGATGGAAATTTTAGTCTGATTTTCAAGAATTTAAAACCAGTTCTGGATTTTGCAGGATTGGGTTTTGTAACTGTTATTTGTGAAGATCCAATAGGTCTTAGAATCAGAAAATTAAAAAAATCACAAAACTTGACATAAAATTCAAGCTTGATTGTTATTCAGTATTATTTGTATACCTGATCATGTTAAACATTTGAGGTATTCATTAAAATATTAGCGAAAGCCAAGAACTTAATCAAATGAAGTTTATTCTTTTGTATATGGGATATGGATGGCTAATATTAGCAAGAAACTTACTTTTTGTTATTTTCAGTGAGCTTCTTACTGGGATTGTCCCATATACAGACCTCCGTGCAGAAGCTCAGGTGATTTTCTATACAGTGGATTGTTTTATTTATTCATTAGCTATTATTATAATCAGAGAAGGGCCAATTTTACGCCTATGCTTAGGGGAATATCATTTCAACCCTTGTACGAAACGGTCTAGCATTGCCTTCATTGTAAAGAGCAGAAACCCTACTATCAATGAAAGCTATTTACCTGAACCATAAGCATATATTTCAGTTTCTGTAGCATGCTACTGTAATCTGTTTCTTTGGTATATTATTGATAAGGATGGCGAGCATATTTATTTTGTGGTAATTGGTGTGTCAAATCTAGATTACACGCATACCATGTTTTGTTGGTTATAAAATTGATTGACCCTATGGCTGAAAATTTTTAGCAGTTTCTTTTCTTGATGGAGAATGTTATGGTTTAATGATATGTGGAATATGAAAGAACAAGTCGAGTGTTTAGCTCTGAAATAAGATCTTCTAAATGCACCCCATAGCACTACAAGTGGTGTGTTTGGTGTCTAGTAAAAAAGACTTTGAAATCAGAGATTCATCAGTTTTTCAAATTTTCAGCTTTTACCATCAGAAAGCTCGTCTGACTTTGCCCATTGACTTTTTTAATGGGGTACATGTTGTTTCCTGAATGTATACATGTTTCATCTTCTTCTAAGGCAGTTAATAGTCCTCTGAACTGGGTCAACGGTAACCTCCAAGCCATTTGACATTTTGCCTTCTCTCTATTTGTTTGAACATTTTGTTATGCTTAGTTACAGTAGACCTATCATTTCAACTCATGATACTTTAATAAATGTAGACATAGGGATAAAGAATAAACACGGTTTAAATAGTAATTCCTTGAGTAAAATGGTTATCAGCAGCATTGACAATTTAGGCTATTTTGTAAACGCTATAAGATTTTTTTTCCCAAATAAATAAAGTTCTATCCAAGGGATTCACATTTAATATTATTTTTTTTAACACACTGCCAATTTCTATTTTCCTGGCCCTGTACTGAAAATTGGAACATTTGGGATACATGAACTTCTGCAGGCCCATACTGTACTGGAGATGAACTATACAGAGCAGCAACTTACTGCAGCTGTAGTGTCTGACAAATTGCGCCCTGTTCTTGCTAGTGCCGCATTGGGGGCATCTGCAAAATTATTGTCACTGATACCAAGGTGTTGGGATGAAAATCCTCAAAATAGACCTTCATTTAGTGATATAATTTTGGAACTTGCTCCACTTTTGGAACAAAAATGGAACTCAATTGACAAAAATTTGGCCCTGAGTGAACCTTCTGTCATACAGGGTGATGCATTTATTGGTATTGCCAACAACCTTCGAGCAATCAATGAGAGTGTTAACTGGTCAGTTCAGGGAGAATTGTTCTCAAAGAAATCTTCTTTAGAAGCTACTTCAGGCTTTAGAAATTGGGTTGATTCTTCAAATGATCCTCAAGCTTATCATCCCGTACTTTCTTGGGGGTCCTTTGCTACATGTGGGAGAAGGGAAACTATGGAGGATACACACTTTCTCATGCCCAACATGTGCATTGAAAAGGATATTCATGCCTTTGGTATCTTTGATGGTCATAGAGGTATGTTAGCTGGTTGTAAATATTCCATTCAGACTGAATTTGAGAAATTTCATTTGAATGATACCAGAATTTAGCTGATTGTTGGTCTAGAAACCTTCAGAATAACCAACCGATGTATATCTCTGATTTAAGTGATTGATCATTGAGTTATCAGCTTTGCATACCGTTTGTCAAGATGATCTTGTCTTCAAGTTGCTTTTGGCTTCTTATGAATATATTTGCTTTAGAGATGATAATCAAATACTAAGTTTGAGAATATGACTTCAACCAGTGGAAGTCAATTTCTCTTGAGCATTTATTGCATTGTACTGTATGATGCCAAACTACCAGTTATGACATGAAAGCAAGCAAACAAACACAACTGATGTTAGTTTGACTTGTGTTTAGATAAGAAAAATCAGTTAAGGGGAATGAGGAATTGCAAAAGGCAAAATTGAAACTCTTATAGAGAATCTGACATTATTATCAATTCAGAATCATTCTAATCATTCTGGTGTTGAGATTCGTTATTTCTTGTATTGCTTGGTTCTTTGATTCTAAGATCTCTTTTCTGATTTTTCATGGTAATTGAGTGGATGTGGCTGGTTCATGTGCAGGTGCAGCAGCTGCTCAGTTTTCTGTTCAAGCTTTTCCAGGAATTCTAAAAAGTTTAACTTCCACAAAAAGGTTATTCCTCCTCTGGGTTCTTTTGCTTTCAATATGTCCATCTTTACTTCGGTTTTAATGGAGTAAATATTTTTGTGAATGTAGTCCTGCCAGTGCATTATCTGAAGCATTTGTCACAACAGACATTGCATTCCGGAATGAACTTGATTCTGTTCGCAAATCCAAAAAGGGACTTATTCAGAAAGACTTTCATCCTGGTTGCACTGCTCTTGCTGCTTTAGTAGCTAAAAACAAGCTTTTTGTTGCCAATGCTGGAGATTGCAGAGCAATCTTATGTCGAGCTGGCCGTGTGTTTCCTCTAAGCAAGGTAAGTGAACTAGTTCAAACAAAATTCTACTTCATATATGTCATTGAGTAAAATTTATAATTTACCGAATTTAATGTGATAGGACCATGTTGCCAGCTGTATTGAGGAGAGGGAGCGTGTTGTTAGTGCAGGGGGAGAAGTTAAGTGGCAAGTTGATACATGGAGGGTTGGTCCTGCAGCGCTCCAGGTTTCACTCTTTTACTTTCATTATCATATCTGACTCTATTATTGACATTGTTACTTTTGAAAACAATTTTTTTTCTTATGGCTTCTATCAGACTGTACACAAAACTGCTCGTAATATTTTGTATGATTCGAAAAGAATGAATATAACTTCCATGATACCTTCGATGAAGATGAACTAAATACAATTTAACGCAACTATACTGATTAACTCTGTTTTTCTTCTAATGCTTCTCTATAAAGTGTTGATTGGTTAAATTCTTTAAACAGGTCACCCGCTCGATTGGTGATGATGATCTGCAGCCTTTTGTGACTGCAGAACCTGAGATAACTGAAACTACTCTGACAGAAGAAGATGAGTGTTTGGTAAGAACTGTCTTTCTATTGGGTGGTATATTGCAACTTTACAAGCAATGACTGTTTGGAGTTATCATTTAGGAACATGTCTCGGATTAAGTTTATCAACCATTGAATGTGTTCACACATTTTCGTCTAAAAACTTTATAGGAAGTTGTATATCTACTTCATTTTTAAGGACAATATGACTTTTTCTAGTGAAATTAGAACAAGAACTTGCAATGGTGAAGCCAATATCCGAATGCTTCCCTTTACGATTTCGGAAATTTGAGATGAAATGTTGCATAGATTTATTTGATTTTTGAAACTTTGAGATTGAAATGATCATTTTTCATTAAGTGGAACAGAAAGTTCCAGCCTTTAATCTAAAATTTTGTGTCGATGAAACTATTAAGTGGAAATGATCAGGTGATGGCAAGTGACGGGCTGTGGGATGTGGTGAGCAACGAACAAGTCATAACCATGATTAGAGACACGGTAAAAGAGCCGGGAATGTGTTCCAAGAGATTAGCAACCGAAGCAGCTGAGAGAGGTAGTAAAGATAACATAACTGTCATTGTTGTCTTCTTGCGCCAGGTGTCGACGTCAGAGAGAATTTACTAGCTCGAGCTGCAATATAAACTCAATGGAGACATAGGGTTCAAACCGGATGTCGAAAAATGCCGGTGATCCAAACTACTTCTATTTATGCATTGATATGGCTACTAATATTGATTTTTAGGCAATTCTTATTTTTATCCTCTTCCATATTATAATGTATCAGAGATTCTGGAGTTGGAATGCATTGAGAATATTCCAACTAAAATGTATATGCAGTCTGATTACTGGAATACATCGAAATGAAAGATTTGGTATTATTCAAGCATTCCTAAAAAAATATTATTTATTATATTCCATCGTATTATATGAATCACCGTTATGGAATAGTTATTTCTAGGTATCATACATGTCATGAAATAGATATTTCTTATCGAGAGGAGGAATAATTATTCCATAACATGTATGATAGTTAGGAAAAGCTATTCCATCCGTTTTAAGAATTCTATGTTAATATTTTACATTTTTCCATTCATTTTTCTTTTATTTCACGGAATAACTATTCCGCCAACCAAATGAGTTGGCGGAATTTCTACGGTGAATGTTGAATGACCGTGTGCTTTGGGTTACCGAAACTTTACCTGTGTTGTATAATACAATCTTTTAAAGGTTATTTTTTATAAAAAATATTACTTCATGATCTAGCAAATTAACCACATAAAAACCGTCCATTTACATAAGGATGTCTAATTTGGCCTAATTTACCGCGACTCTTGCCTCGTTTACTGCCGGGTATCCATAGGCGGCGCGTTAGCTTCCCGCCGCTGTCAAAGCTCCGGTAGCGACTGTTTACCGCACGGGTGAAGCTTCTTTCCTGGCGGTTCACACTATCGCACTCTCTGCTTGTACCAGTTCACTCCACAGCCGCGCAAACTTATTGTTTCTTCACTGCCACTGTTGTTTCCTGTTCTCCATCTACCGCCGCTCGAATCTTTTCTTCCATAACTGAACTCTCTTTCAGGTAAACAGATGGTGTTAGCGTTTCACATTCTGCTTAAAGTTGCTATATATAGAGGTTGAAACATTCATAAGCTAGGGTTTTTTTCCCCTACATGTATTTTCCTGCTCTTCTTTTTGTGATGTTTGTTGAGGTGTACTGCATGTTTGATTTATCCCATCCTTTTCAAAATCGATTAGGTTTCTTGCTTTATATAGCAATTTTTCAGCTTACTGCTTAACATGATCTTTATTGTGCCAATATCCGATATTTGTTTGTATTGAACTATTTAATTCTTTTTTCCCTTGTTTAATTTGAAGGAAAGAAGTCTCCATCCTCCCTTTTTCTTTTTCCACCATTCTTTAATATTTACAGTATAACTTATTTAGTTATTTTATTACAGACATATACACATTCAGAAAACATGCACAAATTTTATATTCAAGAAATTTCATTTATGATCTTAATTTATTAACATATAAATATTAGTTTAATTTAGCAATCACATTATATTATAATAAAGATATGAAAATATATTAGTAATTTGCACGTGTCTGTGTTTGGAAGAAACAGAAACCTGTGTATAGAAATGGATTTTAATAATAAGAAAAAGTTTAAAATATAAAAAATGGACCAAGAAGAAGAGGCACTTAATGTGTTTAGGCCTAGCACGGCCAACATTGCAACTAAAAAATATTGAGTTTGAGTCTAATCAGCCCATTCTTTTGCAACATAATGGCCAACTTGTGTGTGAATTCTGATATTGTTTTACTAAATAAATTATTCATGGAATTTAAATAAATTTAGAATCTCAATATATATGGAAGATTATTCTATTCGGTTCATGTCTAAATATGGTAATGGTTTAAGTCTTAAGATATAGATTTGGATTCTCTTAGTAGCCATCCATTTAAACTTCGAATTTGCAGATGCATTTAGAAGTCATTTGTCCATTTAGGAGAACTTGGATATTTTATCCGTTCAGTGTATACAATATTCTTATACTTATGGAAATCATTTGTAGTATATTCACAAATTCTTTGAGTACATGTTAGAGATGATGTTGTTTTGTTTCGATATTTTCACTTGTGAACATTGGGAGTTGGAGGCCATTATTTTATGTTAAAATTTCTGTAATAACAAGTATTGTTTCTATTGCATTTGCATGATATTAAATGTTGGCCGTTTCTATAATGATTCCAAGTGAAAAAAGACATTTATCTTTTTCTTACATTTTCTATAATTTTTTTTCAGGTTATAAAATGAGCAGTGTCGATAGGTCTTGGATGTATCAAAGATTAAATGAGCATGACCATCTGAATCTTGAGTTTGTGAAGGGGTTGCATACATTCATTTCTTTTGCTTGTAGTCAACCTACATATATGGATGGCCAGAAAATTAGATGTCCGTGCAAAAAGTGTAATAACAAGGTGTTTGACGAGGTTGAAATGGTGAAGTATCACTTGACAAGATATGGTTTTGTTGCTGATTATTTTGAATGGAAATGCCATGGGGAATCACTGTCATCTAGTATGGACTGCCAATATGAACAGATGAATTCTGAGGAGCCAAATGGAACAGATAAACTTTTTTTTGACACGCTGATGAACACTGCTAAAACAGAATTGCGGTATGCTTGTCAGGGGCAGACCCAGTTTTCTTTTGTAGCTAGTTTCCTGAAGCTCAAGTTAGAACATCATATGTCGGAAAAAGCTTATGGCGCAATTTGTGGGTTGACTAAGGATATGTTACCAGAAGGTAACAACATTGTCAACAACTTTTCTAGCACTATGAAGTTATTTGAGGGACTCGGGTTACCAGTAGAAACAATTGATTGTTGCAGATTGGGTTGTATGTTATATTGGGGTGAATACAGTGAGGTGACTGAGTGCAAGCACTGCGGACAACCGAGGTACAAAAATATAAAAAAGCGTTCATCTAAGCGACTGCTTATTCCTTTCAACCAAATGTACTATTTTCCATTGATTCCAAGACTTAAAAGACTTTATGCTTCTTCGAAGACCGCATCTTCTATGCGGTGGCATGATGAGCATGAAAATGAAGATGATGCTATGTATCACCCGTCAGATTCTGAGGCCTGGAAACAGTTCAATGTCATGCATCCATCATTTGCATCTGAAATTCGTAATGTGAGGTTGGGTTTATGTATAGATGAGTTTTATTCTTCGAGAGAAACGTTTTCGTGTTGGCCAATCATGATCACACCTTACAACTTGCCACCTTCGATGTGCATGAAAGAGCCTTATATGTTCTTGAATGCCATTGTTCCTAGACTTCCTTATTCGAAGCTGAATTTCGACGTTTTTCTCCAACCTATGATTGCAGAATTGAAACAGCTGTGGGATGAAGGTGTGCAGACCTTCGATGTGTCATTGAAACAGAATTTTCGTATGAGAGCTGCATTAATGTGGACAGTTTGTGATTTTTCAGCATACTCATTAGCATCTTGTTGGAATACGACCGGTAAGTTGGCATGTCCCTACTGCATGGAATATTCACAGGCTTTCAATCTTCCAAATGGCAAGAAAGTGTCTTGGTTTGATAACCACAGGAAGTTTCTTCCGCTTAATCACCCACTTCGACGCAACAAAAATAGATTCAAGAAAGATCATTCAGAGATGCAAGGTCCTCCCCCTATCAAGACCGGTACTCAAATCTTGCAAGAAATTGATGATTTGGGACTACTTAAAGATACAGATGGTGACGCAGCAGAGGTTAATAAAGAAATTTGCAAAATTTGTGGGTGGAAGAAACGTAGTATATTTTGGGATTTACCATATTGGAACACGAATCTCATTCGGCATAATCTTGATGTTATGAACATTGAGAAAAATGTCTTGGAGAATCTATTTTACACTCTAATGAACATTAGAGGGAAATCAAGGGATAATGCCAAAGCAAGGGAGGATTTGGAATTGGTCTGCAATCGAAGAGAGTTGGAAAGAAATCCTGCAAATAGTAAATATCCAAAAGCATGTTACACATTAGATGAATCTCAGAAGCTAGTGTTGTGCCAATGGATTAAAAATCTCAACATTCCCGACGGTTATCCGTCAAATATGAAAGAAAGTGCCAAATTGTTGAGAATGAGCACCCATGATTGTCATGTTTTTATGCAGCGGTGGGTACCAATTGCGTTTCGTGAGCTGTTGCCTACTAAGGTTTGGGAAGCAATCACTGAATTGAGTATGTTCTTCAGAAGCTTAACTGCACGTATCATTAAAGTTGAAGACATGGCTAGATTGGAAGCAGAAATACCGCTTATTCTCTGCAAACTAGAGAGTATTTTTGTGCCTGGATTTTTCGAAACAATGGAACATCTTCCTATTCATTTGCCTTATGAGGCTAAAATTGCTGGACCAGTCCAGTATCGGTGGATGCATCCTTTCAAGAGGTGAATTTCTATTTTCAGTCGATGTACTTTAATAAGCAAGTATGTAGTAGTTGCTGATTACTGTAATAATTTATGTAGATCGCTTCGTGATTTGAAGAAAGTAGTACAAGATTTATCAAGTCTAGAGGAGTTGTGCAATGCCTACATGTTCCGTGAAGCATCTCTTTTCTGTTCACATTATTTTGAGTCATTTGTTTTTACCCGTACTCCTAAGGTGCCAAGTAATAATGATGAGAGTGGAGATAATAGTAATGATGGAAACTTGTCGATATTTAAGTTTCATGGGAGACTGGATGGACCACCGAAGAAAAGAACATTGACAGAAAAGGAATATATTGCAGCGTACTGGTATATAATGCGCAATTGTGAGAAGGTGCAACCTTATATAGAGTAAGTAGAAAGTAAACTTTTTTTCAATATATAGCATATATAATATTGTCAATTGTTAAATAATTAATGTACCATATTTGAAATGACAGCATATATGAGAGATGGTTAAAAGAATCAATTCCGGGTTTGTGTGAAGATGATATTACTGAACAACTGATAAAGCAGTTTGATTCTTGGTTTGAAAATTATGTAAGTATTTTTAAGAGTGACTTGTTCTATATAAATGTTTATGTAGTCCAATAATTGCGTTAATATGTTACTCTTTATTTCTGTGTAGGCACGTGAAAATGATATCGAGAATCATTACATATACGATATATCGCAACACCCTACGAAATGCGTGAAATCATATCCTACGTGTGACGTGAATGGTTTTAGATTCGAAATACAAACAATGAATAGCGGTGTATACATTGATGGCAAAAATGGTGATTGTTATGGTAAAGTGGTGGAGATATTGGAGATGGATTACCCGGGTTTTCCAGCTAATAAAACGGTTTTGTTCAAGTGTGAATGGTATGATTCGACTCCTAACTTAGGAATCAAGTTTGACAACCGATATAATTTGGTTGAAGTCAATCAACAGCGAATTTCTGAAAAAGCCGACCCTTTTGTTTTTGCAATACACGCCCGTCAAGTTTGTTATGTTCCTTACCCAAGCGTGCAACAAGACAAGTCTGATAGGTTAGCCGTTTGTAAAGTTAAACCTCGGGAATTGTTGAAACAGACGCAGAAGGGTGCTTTACAAGGCAACGAAGATGCATTTCAGGAAGAAAAGGAACCTTTTGTAATTGATATCAGCAGCATTGAGGAGGAAAGTATCAAGCTTTGTGCTGATAGCGGTGAGTTGCTTGAATTTCCTGAATCAGAAGGTGAGGGTGAAGATAAAAACAAAAAGGAGTCCGAATTTGACTTCTATTCATCTACTGAAGATGAAGACGAGGTACATGAAGAAGAGGATGATTGGTAAATCAATTAAAAAGGTATTGTTATTGAATGTCCAATTATGTGTTAATTTGTGTTAATCGCTCTTTAATTGTGCTTTTACTATTTAAAGGAGCTAACGTTTTGATGTATATATATCTATGAACTGCGAATTCATGAAATGCAGGAAAAATTGTCTCATGCGGTCTTCCTCGAACACCATGCAGGTTATAAAATCAAACTTTTCACTTTGTAGTAAGAGTTTAGCTTAAACCTTGTTTAGTTCAACTTATGTTTTGTTTCTGAATTGCCATAAAGTGAGTTTAGGTTTTCGAAACGGAAACAAAAACAGAATCGCGGAATGTTAAGAGTTTTTGTGCTACCTAGCTGATTTGATATCCCGAAAAAAAAAGAAATTTGATTGACTGAAGGCATGTCTTAAGTGTGTTGGTTCTCTCATTGAGAAAACTTGACGATGATTTTTTTAATACTTAATAGTATGCTATGCTTTAGGCTAAGTTTGGAAGTGCTTTCTCAATCCTCCAAAAGATATTTTTTTTCTGATAAAAGCTTCTCTCACAAGCTATTCATGGGACAACAATTTTTGAACTTGGGAAAGTGAATTTAAACCAGCCATTTTAACCCTTGGTCTCACCAAATTGTAACGTTACAGAGTTAAAAAAGATTTATGTTTTAAGATTTTTTTTTTTTAGTTTTTACGGGTGTTTGAAAACTTATTCAACAATTGTCTTTTATCTTTTCGGTATCACATGTATAGGAACGAACTTACACTTATCAAATAATTGTTATTTATTGATACGGGGACAGACTATTATTAACAAACAGCTAAAACAATCTGACCTATTTTTTTCTCATTTATATTTATTTTGTTCATCGCAGGTAGTTTTGTGATGCATTAAGGAGGCATGAAGATAATTTTATGTTTTGGGCTTTTATTAGCTAGATCTATTTTGCTTGAGAATTTTATCTAGCCCGTTTCTTTTGTACATATATATTTCCTAATGTTAGCATTCTTCAACCGATTAAATGCTTCAGTGTTTTATATCAAGTAATTAGGGATGTCATTAGTTCCTCTTAGTCGATGAAAATGCAGTGTATTAAAAAACGTTAGGCGCCAGGCGGGAGCTAGGCGGAGTCGGGGCCTAGGCGGGGATTAGGCGCTAGTTAACGGGGTTAGGCGCTAGTCTGTGTAAGGCTGCGATCCTTAAAATAGCGCCTAGGCGGGGTCTGGGGGACCTAGGCGGGGATTTTTAAAACAATGTGAAAACGGGAATTCTCCATTATTGTCCTTGTGCATGGATTAATTTGTTAAAATTTTGTCGAACCATTTTTCACATGACATTGAGCTGTTATTGTGGTTTGTGTTTCGGTACCAACTGCCTTGTTTTCGGTACCATCTATAAAGTATTGTTTCTCTTGGTATATGAAAAAAAACCATGGCACAAAAATTTGATAAAAGAAAGAGCTCTTGTGAGATTTGTAATACAACTAGCTCTACATTTCTTTTAATTTGGTTCGTGAATTTGTATGGTGTTTATATTGGATCAATCATAGTATGCGAGTTGTTCAATCGGTTCATCAAAATAATATAAACCAAAAGGAAAGTGGGAACTTTTGTGAATATCAAAAACCAAGTAAGTAGGGATGTGCTTCTGAATCAACTGCCTTACTTTTGGTTCCAACTATTAAGACTTGTTTCTCTTTGTTTTATCAAAACCAATTAGCCACAAAATGAGGTGTTTTATTTTGTTAATCTTATAGTTTGACTGAAACAAACCTTTCATTTCTCATATAATATTTACATTTATGATTTATAAATGTAATCTTTATAGAAAAAAGTAAAATTAAACTTTCAAATTTATTTAGTCTGGTAAAATATTGCATTACGTTATGTTACATAATTTCATTTGATGAATTTTAAATCTTAGTTCCAATGATATTAATCAAATCATTCAACTGAAATTTTATATATTTTGTTCAATACTTTATATATTTAGTTTTTTCCTTAAAGATGAAGCATTGAACCAAAAATTCGTTTCAGTTTCGCACAGTGAATTTTGCATTATAAATTTAAATTTATTGCCCATTGACTAGGTTTGAAAATAAAATCATAAACCCGGCTCGTCCAAAATACGAGTGTGGGCCGGATTTGGACTGATGGTTTTAGTGAAAAAAACCCAAACCAGGCCCAGCCTGAGCCCAGCCCCCCAATTAACACGTTGTAATCGACGAGGGCAGTTTCGTCCAGTAAGAATAATCCTGGCTTAAGCAGGAAGACAAGAGCTATTTAAATCATATTTCTTGTTCTCTGACTCTCGGAAATCAAATATTCCCTCTTTTCTTCTTCAATTCTCTGGTAATTTCTTCAATCCAATTCTTCCGAACCCTAATCGATGGCTTCCTCCGCAATGGTTCTCGATCCTAAACCCGCACTTGAACCGCCGCCCTCCAGATCCGACCAACCCGACCTATCCAATTCCGACGAAGATGACCTTTACAGCCGCCTCAAGTCCCTTCAGCGTCAGCTCGAGTTCATCGACATTCAGGAGGAGTATGTCAAAGATGAGCAGAAGAATTTGAAGCGCGAGCTTCTCCGTGCTCAGGAAGAGGTCAAGCGGATCCAATCGGTGCCGCTTGTTATCGGTCAGTTTATGGAGATGGTCGACCAGAATAACGGTATTGTTGGTTCGACTACTGGTTCTAATTATTATGTGAGGATTTTGAGTACTATTAATAGGGAGCTGTTGAAGCCCTCTGCTTCTGTTGCGTTGCATCGTCATTCTAATGCTCTTGTTGATGTATTACCTCCTGAGGCTGATTCCAGTATTTCTCTTCTTAGTCAGTCTGAGAAACCTGATGTCACTTACAATGTAAGTTCGTTTCTTGTTTTTTAGCCCGACTTGAATTAGGATTTGTGGTTTTTTTGTTTGTATATTGATTTTTTTTCTTCAATTCATTTATAACTTGGATCAAATTTGCCTGTTTACTTCCTATTTGCTTACTGTTTTAAAGGTACTACAAAATATACATGTTCTTTTCCTGATGAACCTTGTTTTGAATCTGTTAAGTATGTATTTGGATTTCCTTATGCAATGTGATTGTCCCTCATTTTAATGGTATATACTGTAATTTCCTGCTGTTCCTATCTTGTACTTTTGGATGTAAGAACTAAGAACTATTGGCTCTATTGGGTTCTTACAGCGTGGGCTCTGTATGTTTGTTAAATCAATGTTGAGGGACTTTTGAATTTGAAGCTTAAGATCTTTGCATTTTCCTTCGTTCAACTCTCTTTCTTTGTAGTGCTTTTTAGGATTGATAGCTCATGCTAATATCTAAGATAGGACCTTTGTAATCTGATAATGAATTGATAGAATGATCTTATTCAGTTCCCATCAAGATTGTTGAAACTGATGGTTAGTTAGACATAAAAAAGCTTTTTTTTAATTCTAGTATACTTACTTTCTGACTACATATTTATTCGTTTTTTCTTTTCATAGGACATTGGAGGCTGTGACATTCAAAAACAGGAAATTCGTGAGGCTGTGGAGTTACCACTTACTCACCATGAGTTGTATAAGCAAATTGGTATCGACCCCCCTCGTGGTGTCTTGCTTTATGGTCCCCCTGGCACTGGTAAAACAATGCTTGCTAAGGCTGTTGCTAATCATACTACTGCAGCTTTTATTAGAGTTGTTGGCTCTGAGTTTGTTCAGAAGTATTTGGGAGAGGTATGTTCCAAATATTTACACTTGCTTGAATTGGTATGCAAGTCTTCCCCCCTTGCCCCCTCTCTCCCCATTTACTTTTGGCAGTCCTTATATTGACTTTCTTGTACCGCTTCATGTAGTATTATAAGTTAGATAATTCATAATAAACTAGAGACACATGGAACTGACCGTGAACTGTATAGCCATTGATCTGTTGACTGTCTTCAGTGATTGCTAAGCTTGAAATTTGCTCGGTTTCAATTTTTCCTGGATTTACATAAACCATTTAACAGATATTTGCGTTGCCTAAAATAGACCTGATAGATCCTGTTATCGTTGTATGGGGCCGTTGATATACTGTCGAATAAGATAAAAATGTAGATTTTAGGTGTTTATTTTTCTGTTCAAATGACAACCCATTCGAAAAGTTATGTGGTTGCTTGCTCTCCATGCAACACGTTTTTTTATTTTTTCCTGTTTTTGGATGACTAACTATCAGTGGTTCTGCATGGAGAAACATTTTTATGACATGGCCCTTCGTATCTTAATGAAACGGATTCTTGAGTGTAGCAAATTTGGAATTAGTCAATTAGCAATCTCTATTTTAGTAAAACGTGTTTCTATTTAGGGGCAGATTCGGAAGGAAGCAAGAAAAAGGAAGAGTACAATTTCTGTAGATTTAACAATTTTGAATGGTTAGTATTCATGATCTGACAGAGAAGATATTGTGTTAATGTGATAGAAGTCACTGCTGATGAAGGCAGAATGAGATGGACCGTCAATTTTCCTTCATAGCTTGTTTAATCTCCCTTTAATCATTTTCTACTGTCAGCTGTTATCTAATCCCTAATCTTAGAAGAAAGTGACCTGGTTGCAACTCTTGTGTAGCTAAGCATCTATTTTCTTGTCTGAAATAGTTAGGAGGGGATAAGGTGTCACAGTTCATCAAAATATTTTCCTTGTCACAGGGTCCTCGTATGGTTCGTGATGTTTTCCGCCTTGCTAAGGAGAACGCCCCTGCAATAATTTTCATCGATGAGGTAGATGCTATAGCTACTGCTAGGTTTGATGCTCAAACTGGAGCTGATAGAGAAGTTCAGCGTATCTTGATGGAACTTCTGAATCAGGTATTGGCTAATAAAAGTTACTCTAAAATACATGATGTTCTTACATCTGCTGCTTATTGAGTTTTGATAATTATTATGATTCCTGAAAGTGACTCGTTACTTATTTGACCATTGATGTCTGTTCTTTTGCTTTAGATGGATGGGTTTGATCAGACAGTAAATGTTAAAGTCATAATGGCAACAAATAGAGCAGACACGTTGGATCCTGCACTTATTCGTCCTGGAAGGTTGGACAGAAAAATTGAATTCCCTTTACCTGATAGACGCCAAAAGAGGCTTGTTTTCCAGGTTAATTCTATATCCTTGGTATCATAGCTGTAACTATACCTTTGCGAGCCTTCTCTAGGTCTAATCTTAATGTTTATATCCTGTTATATAGGTCTGCACCTCGAAAATGAATCTGGGTGATGAGGTAGACTTGGAGGATTATGTGTCACGGCCTGATAAAATCAGTGCTGCAGAGGTTGGTTTTTCCTTCTCAACACATATAATCTGGAATTGAAACTCTGATTTGTTTATGAACGAACGTATGCGCTTGCAGATTTCAGCTATTTGCCAGGAAGCAGGAATGCACGCTGTTCGAAAGAACAGGTATGTCATCCTCCCAAAGGACTTTGAAAAAGGTTACAGGACCAATGTGAAGAAACCTGATACAGACTTCGAGTTCTACAAATAAAAGAGATGTTGAAGTTTTGTACGGGGGAGGCCTGGCCTGGCCTGCATATATGGAATGATTCGAAACTGTCAGTGTAACAATGGTCTCTATGTGTTTACTGGGACTAGAAATGACAATGAGTAATTGCTGCATTTCGGAATGCTGTTGTTAGTTGTGGAGATAGGCTCATCTGAGGTTTTTTTGTATTCTGACATTAACTACTGCTACTACTACTATATAATCTGTTTTCTCCTTGCAAGTAGAGAATTGTTAGACATACATGATTACGAGATTTCCACGTGCATATATCGCTACCGATTGGAGGCAAAAGAATCTTCCAAGTTGAAGAAAAATATCATTAGGATTGGCTTAATCAGTGTGAATTCATTATCATGACACACTACTATACAAATACGGCCAAAAATGTTTCTTATTCTATTAGTATCTCATGGTGAGGTCGGGAAAATGTGGTTTTGAACGCAGTCAAGTGCATCCAACATACTCATAATGCGGTCTTTGCTTTGATGTGTCTCTTTCATCCCTTGTGCAACTTCTTATATGCCCGAATCATTTACTGTTATTGATGACAAATACACAGCAGAAAAGAGGACTACGAACCATCTCTTCAACCTGCAACTACCAAGAACCAGCAAGAAAATTCATATCTTAATATACTGGTTTTTTCTTTTTTCTTTTCTTTTTTAATTGACAGTCTTCGCCCGCTTACCCAAAGAACGAAAAGCTTCGTTTAATTTAGTATGTTCGCGCCTGCTGCTTTCTGTCTTTCACCGAACCAGCAAATAAAGCAGCAATTTCATGCTCAGGAGCACAATGGGAAATGTAGCATCACATAATTGAAGTGCTTCTATTTTGAATAAAAGAAAACCAACAAAACAAGACGGAACGGTCATTATACTCTGGTAGAAAACTATATGCACTGCTGATATGGGAATGCATGCATAATCCAGTATTGCACAAGTATTTACAAAACTGTAAATTCAAAAAACAGGTCATAGAAGATAATGGAATGAGTTGCGAGGCGGAGACAAAATATTCATTCAGCATATTCCCCCTAACTTGAATAACCAAAATTTCAGTTATGCGTTTATTCAATGTGAAAAGAATCATCTGATTCAGTCGTGCTCAATCAATTTCAATAATATATATCAAGAATCACTTGCAAGTTCCTTTCATAATCATATATTGAGTCGATGTTAAAAAAAAAAAGTGTTTCGTGCAATAATATCCATATCATAGGTCTGAAACCGCATACCTGAAGATTCAGCTGTATAAGCTGCTCCAACACTTGTCAATGGCTGCTTGAATCTTCTTCAGTTTACATAGCTCTTGAACAACTCTCATCCAAGTAGACGATTTTGGAGGCAAAAATTTATGTAACATCAAGTCAACAATCCTCGAAGCACCGCAAATCCTTTGCCTCTTCAATAACCGAACCACGAGCTCATCTAAAAAGTCAACCCCATCTTGTGGTGGGTTTACCTTTTCCCTTAACATTCTCAAGAATATGTCGCATGTTACCCAGTCAGGATCACAATCCCGATCAATCATGCTGTTCAAAAGATCAACAGCATGAGATATCCTACAATCCTTACATAAAGCATCAAAAAGTATGTTATAAGTTATCACATCGGGTTGAGAACCGGGGCCCAAACAAAGCATCTCGTTGTAAAGTTTAAGAGCCTCTTCTATTGATCCAATATTGCAAAGCCCATGGATCATTGAACTATAAGATACAGCATCTGGTTTATAACCTTTTCCTAGCATTTGTCCCCAAACTATCATTGCCTCCTTGACTCTCCCGTCTTTACATAGCCCGTGTATAAGAACGCTGTAACAAAACTCATTGTCAGCACAATTTTTAGCCATGTCTTTCCAAATTTCAATGGCTTTGTAGCTTTTACCTTCCTTGAAGAATCCTTTCATCAAGGAACTATAAGTGAAAGCATTAGGATGGCAGCCCTTTTTAACCATCTCGAGACATATATCCATTGCTTCATCTGGCTTTCCTTCTCGACACAAGCCATCGACAAGCGTGGTGTAGAGAATAGTGTTAACTTCACAGCCTATTTCTACTGATTCCTTGAACAATTTAATTGCTTCTTCAGGCTTGTTCTCCTTAAATAACCCACTAACTAGCGTTGAATAAACATATATGTTTGCCCTATGCCCTCTCTCTTCCATTAAAACCAAGAGTCGAGCTCCATCAAGAGATCTTCCTTGCTTAACAAGTCCATTAATGATTGTCCCGTAAGTTACTTCATTTGGCATGAATTTACTCGATACCATCCGGTCCAATAGACTAATAGCCTTATCTAACTTTCCTTTCAAACACAAGCCATGGATAAGTGTGTTATATGTTACTTCATTAGGAACACAACCTTTAAGAAACATATTGTCAACAAGCTTAGTCACACGTGTTAAATCACCCTTTTTGCACAACCCGTTAATCAACACATTGAACATAACCAAACTAGGAAAATGCCCCTCGGTTTGCATCTCATCTAACAAAGAAACCGCCTCATCGATCCTATCCTCTTTGCAAAGCCCATCCATCAATGTACAATAGGTGTAAGCATCAGGAACACAGTTTTTCGCCGGCATATCTCTAAATGCCTCGATTGCATCATCAACTAATCCTACCTTACACATGGCCTTAATGATCAAATTAAAGCTCAGAAAATTAGGCATAATATTCATATGTTTCATGTTAACAACATGATTATAGAACTCCAAACCGCGATCATACAAACGCTCATTTATAACAACATTAAGAACTGAATTAAACGACTTGACAGTTACTCTACAATGAAAAACTCGACCCATTCTATAAAACAAATCAATAGCCTTGTCAGGAAAATGAGCTTTCCCATAAGCCTTAAACATAACAATAAAACTCTTCTCAGTCAAAACTCTGTTTTCAATTCTTACTCGATCCAATATCTTCTCCAAAGTCCTAAAATCACTCGAATTAGCATAATTTTCAATCAACGAACAGAAAGTTGAATCCCCATGAGTATAAGAACCCATTTTAGAGGGTGAATTGAAAATCTTGTCGGAAATTGGAGACTCAAATTCATTATCATTGCTCTTTTCATTCTCATATTGCGCAGCAGATGGAACTGCGCGAGCTGAAATATGAAAGCACAGAGAGTGAGAAAGGAACTTACTAGGGATGATACCAAAGCTGTTGAATAGTGAAGAGAAGAGGGAGAGGGGTTTTCCGTTGTCGAGAGAGCATTTTAGCATGGAGGTTCAAAAGATTCAAGCTTTGCAGGTTTGACTGCCGATTACCAGCCGGAATCTTCCCCTTTGTTGTTGACG
>CAOJBI014038409.1:0-10071 GCA_948277035.1 Euphorbia corollata
ACATTTTGAACGGGGTAACAGGTAAAAGTACTAATGAGGAAGACAATGGTGGGTTGCAAGAGAATCAATCATCACAAATCATTGATCCTAATGTTACGCAAACTAAGGGGAGAAAAAGGAATTCAAAATGTAAAGTTCCTAGAATGCGAAGTGGAATAAAAGAAGCATCTAATCATACTGGTCGGGCATAACAAGCGTACATGTCAGAATTTGAGAAATTAACTTTGGTTTATTTGCAGATCTCTCGGCAAAAATGGCTCACTTGTCCAAGTGGTTTCTTAATACTCTGTCATTTTTGTATCCCAAATTTGAGTTTATTTGTTTGGAAAAATTGGTTGGCTCATTCCAGCTTACCTTTTTCTTTTCATTCATGTAGATAATTTTATTTATTTTTTCAGTTTTGAAAGTTCTGTAGTTATGTAATCCCCTGAGGAATTAATTTCGGGAATTAGCTTATTCTGGCAGAGGAAACCTCTGCTACAAAGACATGTTTTTCCTGTATAAACAGACATGGTCGACTCCATTTATATTACAGAGGTTAGATAGAGATAAAGATGCTTACTGCTGCTCTGAGTTTCCACTTACGAATTTGAACTTTCCATGATGTTCAAATTGGAATCAATTCCAAATAAAAAGTTGCAAAATAAAACTGGAATTTCAGCATCGCTTACTAAGGCAACAAAGGTCCAGAAACTATAAACTGATAACTTTCAAATCAATTTTAATCACTCGTATTGCAAACTAAGTCATGCCCACTGCTTTTCAAGTTTGATTATCAATCTATTGATAATCTTTTCAATAGCTAAGTCAGCTAGAGCATCTGATAAAAAATAATCAACATATTTTGTTTTGGTAAAAATATCACCATATCTAAAGTAAATATTACTCTGTCTAGTAAAATTATTCAATCGTATTATAATATCAAGTAAAATTATTCAATCGTATTATAATAAAATTATTCGACAGAGCAACGCATATATCAAGAGCCAATTGTCAATAACATCAAATACGAACTAATTAAACAAATCAAACATCAAATTTCAACCTAATTTCAACCTGAACTCAAAGTACAAGCTCAATCATCATCAAAATGAACTTCCCTTCTCCAAGTAAGCAGCTTTATGATAGCAGATTCCAAATCCAATACAAGAACGGGATCCCTTTAAAAAAGATCATGCCACCTCTAGGACCCCGAAGAGACTGAAAACAAAACCAATAATATAATCAATTATATGCCAAGGGAGACTATATTGAAAATATCATCAACAAAATATATATATGCCAAGTTATAAACTGAAGAGACATACCTTTCTCATGCGAACATAATAAAAAATCCCTTGGTAAGCACTAGCACCAGCAATTATGAGCCTTGGTTTGAAGGTTCAATGACTTTAAATAGATTCAACGGCTTTGGTGAACCAAATAAATATTTGTAAGGAGTTAATCATGGGTTGTTCTTGATAAATTAGATATCTTTGTACTCTTAAAGGTATCTCTTGCTTAATCTGCAACAAAAGGAAAGGAATTAACTAATTGTAAAATTAATTACCATCATTTTGCACCCACAAGTCAACCAAAGCAGAAGCACCATCAGTAGCAATACTCTAGCATAAAAAATCAAAACAAAATCTCAACTTAATTTTCAAGCAATACATACAATCTCAAACAAAATCACCTGCCCAAAATTACCTCGGCATCCTTTGGTTCATAAATTTATATATCAATTTAACATGAAATTATCCAAAATCAATCAGCAACATGAAATTTAACAACAATTTCAACATCTTCAAGTATATAAAGTAGGAAGTAAATGAAGGAGCTGCGGGATACACATACCAAAAACGAATCGGTACAGCAGGTTGTCGAAGAATAGGAAAACGAAGAAGCCAATGGTTGATTTTCTATGGAGGCGGCAAGATCGAAGCAAACCGGAGATGGAAGAATCGAAAGATTGAATGAAGTATCTGAATTTGACAGTACGACGGAAACGGAAGTCGCAATTGGGAAGTCTCCAGTGAGGGGAGGCAAGATCCAAGTAAAATTGAAGCAAACCGGAGACGGAAGAATCAATTGGGAAGTCGCCAGTGCGGGGAGGCGGATATGCTAGGGATATCGGTGATGCAAAGAGAACGGGGGGAGCTAATGGAAAAGGTGGAATTTTGAATGTATTAAGAGCCGTACGATTAAAATCTTATCAATGGTTGGATGATGAAATGTGTAAACTATGTAAGATGTGTTTGTGTAAATATAGTGGTTCCGATGTTCAATAACCAAAAACTAATAAATTCGTTTCAAATCATGTCATATTTTGCATTACTTATTATTTGCGCGGATACAATTCATAGATAAATCGATATTTTTCAATATGTTTACATTCTAAACGATAGAATTTGAGAAAATGAATTTAATTGGTCAAAGGAATTTATTGTGCAGTTAATGATGGTTGGTCCTACTGGTAAGCAGCTTGGTATTTCTTAAACAAGTTCGAATCTTGTGAACAGAAAAAAAAAAGTAACTCAACTTGGATTTGGATGTGGTCGGTGAAAAGTTCCGGTGAACCAAATGGAGAGCAAAAAAAAAATATTTGAGTTGTTTTTGTTTTAGTGTTATATCCATGTGTTTAGGCTTGTATGATATTATGTTCCACTGTTTGATATACTCGGAAAATTGGTGATTTTCCTGTGGACGGATCAGGATTGTTTTATTTTTATGATTTTGTCTATATTTATAAGTTAGTTCTAATTAAATGGATTTAATACAATTGTATTCCAGGATGCACAAAATGTGTTTACAAGTTCATTAAGAGAAATCAGTGTGTCATATTTAGTTATATAGAATGAAAAAAGGTAAATTATAACAAGGATCGGGTCTTGAGGACCCGTCTCTTACATGGATGACATGTGTCCCAATAACTATTAAACTAATAAAAGGTAATATCATAAAATAGTTTATGAGGATACATATTATTCATGCGGAAAAAAGGTCCACAAGACCCAGTCCTTAATATAATTTTCCCGAAAAAAGAGTATAATTTGATGAAACTATTTTTACACTATGCCTTTCTGTGAAATTATAATACCATTGTACGAAAAGGTATGGTTGAACAACTACCTTTCACTAAATGGTATGGTTGTCAACCATACCTTCTACAAATTTGTATAGTTGTTCACTTATGTTTTGTCTATAAAATGATAAAAAAAATGAGTATGGTAAAAATTAAACTAGGAGAAGACTTAATGCATAGTTTATCCTTAAACTTGTTTTCAAAAATCAAGTGCCCTCCTGAATTTTGAAAAACACCCGGTTATCTCCTGAACTTGCAAAAATGCAGCAATTAACCCCCTTAACTTGTAAAACACCGCTAATTTGCATTTGATTGCCACGTGTCAACTTTTGATGGAAATAGAAACATGAAATATTTGAAAAGTCAAACTAACCAAAATATGACACGTGACATGTAAGGGATTATTATACTTTTTTACAAAATGAAAAGATAATCGGGTATTTTTCAAATTTTATGGATATACTTGAACTTAGAGGTGTTAGGAGCAATAATTGAAATTGAAATAAGTATATGATAAATGAGCATTTGGTGGACACCAAAAACAAATCTATTTCATGCCGGGTAAAAGAAAAATTGAAAAGTCCAATCTTAGAAAAGAGCACAAGTGGCTCACAAATTTCTTATGTGTCGTTCTAGGACATTCCAGGTGAGTGTACGGGTTTCTCGGCTTCGGCATTTCACAACAATAAATTTAAAGTGTTTCAATTAATTTAATAATTTTATAATTTAATCATATTATATTAAAATTAGATATGTGATAAAAAATTTATCTTATTGTAATTTTCTAAGAGTTTTCATCATATTTAAATCAGAAAAAATATTTGTATTTTTCGGAAAATTTTAAAATTTAATGTTAAATTGTGTTGTATTATTATTAACTAAGCTGTAAAATTTCAGATCAAAATGGACAAGATTACCCATTTTTATGACGTAATTAAAAATTGAAAATCATTTTTTATATCAATTTTTGAAACCACAGAACTCATTTGCAAAAAAAAAAAAATTCTACAATAATTTTTTCGCAAAACGGTCAAATCACATGGCATGTTTTTTAAGTTTACCCTAAAACTTTAATAGGACAACATATAAAAACCTTAAATAGTGATTAAATATAATAAATAAATATATGATAAATTAAAATATTATGCGTCAGACCGGGGTTGGTTATTTACATAAAAAAGAAGTCTAATCCATAGAATTTCAGGTTTTAACCGAGCTCAGCTCAATGAGAATATGAATGTCCAAGCCGACCCATGAAAGTGAGCTCCGTGATTCAATGAACAGGTCTAATTAACATTGTTGCTGCAATATTACCCTACACTCATGCTTAACATTCGAGGCACATTTTAAAATTTTTTATTTTAATCATAGTTTCATATGATTGATTTTTTCGGCATGAAATCAATTTCACAAAATTAGTCCAATTGTTACCAAATATATTTACTTTATAAAATACATATAATCATTTATAAATTTTTGGGTAAACTTCAAAAAATGGACTTGTGGTTTGAGTCCTTTTCAAAACGGGTCTTGTATTAGATTTTAATGCTCTCAAACGTGGCAAGGGGCAATTTGGGACACTTAAAATCCAATACAAGACCTGTTTTGAAAAGGACCCAAACCACATGTCCCTTTTTTGAAGTTTACCCTAAATTTTTTTAAGGGTAAATTTAAAAAAAGTACCATGTAGTTTCACTCATTCTCAAAAAGGGGTCCGAGGAATTATTTTTTTCAAAAAGGGGTTTGTGGTTTCAAAAACTTTCGAAATAGAGGATTCTAATACTAAATTATGTAACGAAAATGTGTAATCTTGATTGTTTTAATCTGAATTTTTGCGGGATGATTAATAAAACTAAAATACACATCCGTGATAAATTTTGAAATTTTTTTAATAGTGTAAGTATTTTTTTAAAATAATAATGATATCAAACTTTAAAAAATCATAAAAATAAAAAAAATATTTGAAAATTACCCAAATCTTGAAGTATAATTTTTAAATAATAAGGTTAAAATATTAAAATGTTGAATTATTTAAAATAGTCAATGTAACACCATTATTTTGAAACTACGGACCCCTTGTTGCAATTTTTTGAAACCACAAGCCCGTTTTTGCAAATTTTTTGAAACCACATACCCTCTTTTGCAAAAAAAATTCCTCAGGCCCCTTTTGAAAATGAGTGGAACCACATGATACTTTTTTAAGTTTATCCTTTTTTTAATCATAAAACATCGACTGCATTAAAATGAAAGCCATAAGAACCAACGAATGACAAGTGTTTTTCCTTTGAGCAATGATACAATTTATCAAGGCGGAGAAAGAGAGATGTAACCGTATCGCATTAGCGAGGGGAAGGGTAGGACACAAGTTGCACATACCCCACTGGCACCGAAATTCCCCAAACCCCCATAGGTGCACATCAAAGCATGGTGGGGAAGTATCCCACCAAGACAGGACACAAGCATACAATTACTTACTTGACAGATTAGCCTCTATGGCATTCGAAATAGCAATATCTTGATTAGCAGCAGAAATAGACAGTATAATTCAGTTAGGCTGACATTTACTCTCTGTTGAAAAGAACAACTTGTTACTTTCACCTTCATTGAACGACGCAACTGGTTCAACTATCACGTCCTCAGAGTCTGACAAATTTGCATAATTAGAACCTAGTAGATCAAGAGTAGAAGTGTCCCCCTGTGATTTTGTGTTTGAAGCCCCTTTGTTCTTATCTGCATTTTGAGTTTCACAATTAATGGACTTAAATAGGATATCACACAAAGTCACAAACCATCAGCGATATTCTTGTATCCTTTGAAGCTGTATAAAGAAGAAAAAGAAAATGCATTGAGAACTACAAAATTAGGACTCACCTCAAGGTAGTCTATAGAACAGAAAAGAACCAACGGCAATTGTTCTTTTTTCGGGTCATTCAAGATAAAACAACAAGCAGTTACATTGAAAACTAGCTGATCAAACAACAACGTTAAAAGACAGTAAGTGGCTTGGTTCAACGCTAGAGCAATGTCCATCAGGATAACAAAAATATGTTCTTATCGACTATCACCTATAGAACGTTTTACAGATGATTTTTTTCCCATTATTACTACCAGAGATACCAAAGAAAACTATTTTCACAGTGTAGAAGCATAATACTTATTCCTTTTTACCAGTGTTTTAAAAATCGGCCAAGGCGGCAGCCTAGGCGGGGTTTTTCGGAACCCCGCCCCGATTTTATATAATCGGATGGCCTAGGCGCCGCCTAGGAAAAAGTGTCGCCAAAACTTAGAAAAGTGTCGCTAAAACTCAAAGACGTGTCGCCAAAGCCCAATAAAGTGTCGCCAAAGCCCAAAGAGGTGTTGCTAAATGTATTTTTAATTTTTTATGTAAAAATTCTTGTGCAATTTAAATTTATAATCCTAATTCATTAATAAATATTACAAATTAAAAAATATTAATCCACCTTGTCCCCGCCTAGGTTCCACCTAGGCACCGATTAATCCCCGCCTAGGCCCCTGGAGGCTCTAGCCGCCCGACTAGCGCCTAGCGCTTTTTAAAACCATGCTTTTTACCCATGTATTTAACATTCAAAAGAAACGTACTCTTGTCAAGTCACACATTTCCATATCCAAGACATCAATACTTACTAGACAAACTAAGGCTCTGTTCTTTTGGACTGATAAGTAGGTGGGCTGAACTGAACTGAACTGAATGAAACTGAACTGAACTGAATGGAACTGAACTGAACTGAACTGAAAAAACTGAAACTGAACTGAAACTGAATATTGAATTAATTAATAATAATGATTAATAATTAATATTATTTAATATAATATTAAATTAATATTATTAATAATTTTAAATTAATATTATTAATAATATTAAATTAATATTATTAATAATATTAAATTAATAATAATAATATTATTATTAATTATTAATAATATTAATTATTAATCATTAATATTATAATTAATATTATTAGTAATATTAATGATTAATAATTAATATTATTAATAATTAATATTAATTTAATATTATTAATTTAATATTATTAATAATAATATTAATTATTAATCATTAATATTACTAATAACATTAATTATAATAATAATTTTATTAATGATTAATAATTAATTAATATTATTAATAATATTAAATTAATAATATTAATATTAATAATTATTAATTTAATATTATTAATAATATTAATTAATTATTAATCATTAATAACATTATTATTATAATTAATGTTATTAGTAATATTAATGATTAATAATTAATATTATTAATAATATTAATAATTAATATTATTAATAAAATTATTAACAATATTAATTAATATTGAAATTGAAAACTGAAACTGAACTGAACTGAAACTGAACTGAACTGAACTGGACTGAACTGAACTGAACAGAAAATAAGTTGAAAAGAACAGAGCCTAAAACTACATGTTAGAAAGAAATCAGGGGAGTAATTAGTAATTAATTTCAACAATAAAATAGTTTAATTTGTTCAATTAATTTGATTGGAGTTGCAATTATGTTAAAAGTATATTATCACATGATCTAGCATAGGCAGGGTCAAGATAAGCAAATGTCCCCTTAACGTTGGTTGACAGTTGTGATTTCCCATCTAAGGGCCTCAATCTTGCCAAGCCAAAAAAATCTGCTATCTTTGAATTATAATCCTGCAATGATCATGAAATAAATATTGTGCTTCATATCAAATGACTAGTATATGTGAAGCTGTGACCTCTCTGCGAATAACTTTATTTTCTGAAGCATATATGAAGAAATTTAAGATGTTGAGCTGCTCCAATGGCTATCTTGATCCGCATGTCCCGAGACAAGGGTTTAACCCCAAGGTTCCCTTAAAAAAAAACAATTAATCAGTGACTGCTTAAGTAGTCATTTTCTTAGTTGTAGCATACGAGTTATGCTGATAATTCTATGTACCAATGTAAAGAATTTTTCCATAATTGCACAATCAAGTCAGTTTCTGAGTGAAATCGATCCCGACAACTTATGATTGGCCACTTCAACTTGATCAAAGTTTCAAGTATTAAGGAAAATAAACCAACTTGGAAAGGCATAATTTCTTTGGCATAATTTCTGAGTACACTTGATTGAAATGTAAAGTTTAACATGACTAAAGCCTGAAAGATAGGCTCTTGGGGAAGTGACAACAAACTCCCCATCATTTTGGGCTAACCTGATTCACATGCAACTAGAGTTGATTAATATGCAGATGAACTCACATCATATTAAAGGCCAAATGCATATGGAGCCCCTAAGTTGGTCCAAAACGCCCTTCGCCACTCTCAAGTTTCAAACTTGACATTTTTCCCCCCAATGTTGGCAAAACTAATACAGTTTGCCCCCTCAATGACACATGTCAGTTTCTGATTGGTTTGACTTTTCAAAGATTTTGGAATTTTTGAAAAAGTCAAATCAATCAGAAACTGACACGTGGCATTGAGGGGGGGCAAACTGTGTTAGTTTTGCCAACATTGGGGGGCAAAGTGTCACAGTTGAAAGTTTGGGGTGGGGGAGGGCGCTTCGTGCCAAGTTCAGGGGGCTTCATATGCATTTGACCCAGATTAAAAGCATTTGCTAATTTTCACATTTACTGAAGGGAAGATAGGTTGTAACCTGTAAAAATTGTATTCTTGGTCTTAAAATGACCACTTTCAGAAGGCTCATCGTCAATAATGATAACGCTATCAAAATGAATGGCATTAAATTACTCTGTAGATGCAAAAGATGAACTTTAACAAACTCCCAAGTATCAATAGAGCGAAACATAAGCAAGTCATATACTTTAACCAGAGCCTTATCTAAGTTTCTCGGGGCCCTGAGCAAAAAAATCGTAAATGAGACCCTCAAATTTGATGTTAATTTGATATGGTCATACAAATTATTTATATCTTAATAAACAACCTTTATGAAAATAAAGATATGACTAAACTAGTTATTAAAAAAAGTTTTCGATACAACTTGATCAATTGAAAAAAAATTTAATTTAAAAAGAAAATATATAACTTGTTGAAAAATAAATACTATTCGAGATATTGTTATTGGTTTTTTTAGTTTATTAAAAAAATTAAATAAGAAAAAAAGATAAAGTAAATAAAGAGACAAAAAAAATTAAATAAGAAAAAAAGATAAGGTGAATAAAGAGATTAAAGAATGGGCCTTTGGGAATCAAACTCAGTTAAGTAAGAAAATGTCACACTCCAACCAACAGAAGTAGATATTGTTTATGTTATTTTATTTCACATTATTGTATATATTTGGTTTTTTTATACTCGAACTCTAACCCGAATAGAAATATGAGGGCCTCAAAAACTTGGGGCCCTGAGCGGTCGCTCACCCCGCTCCTACTAATGGGCCGGTCCTGACTTTAACACGATACATTACACATAATGAAAGCGCACCTGCTGCATGGTACTCAGCACTAACAAAATCTTCAGACATAATTGTGGTCTTCTCAGCAATCCAGCTGCAGAACTGTGCTTCTTCTACTTCACTTTCACCTAAGCTTTCTTCGGCGTCAGCAATCCTTAGAAGGACAACCAAGTTTTCTTACCCCATTTTATATTAGTACATATTCGCCTCACTTTTATCTATATGATATTCATACTCTTAGAATAAAAAAAATCACAAAGAAAAACAAGTAAGCAAATAAATGATATGAACATCTAACCTTAAGTAGTTCAAGATGACAAGTTTACATCATTATATAGATGAGAGAGAATGTGGAACTAGTGCTAAAATCACAAATTCAGCCCCAAAATTAGCTTTCTAGCCCAACTTCATCTACATGTTGCAATTTTTGGTCATTAATTTTGGATTTGGGCCAATTTGTCCACATGATGCAACTTCATCCAATGGTTTCACGAGAACATATTCAAAATAACAAAAATAAAAAGAAAATGACATGTGTCGAATCCGTCAAATAAAAATCCAAATACACGAAATAAATATTGTGGTAAGAACGGTAAAAG
>CAOJBI014038734.1:0-10198 GCA_948277035.1 Euphorbia corollata
ATTGGCCCGTCCTTTGCTTTTTTGGCGGAGTTGAAAGCTTCTATTAAAGCGATTGAGCTTGCTTATGAAAAGGGATGGAACCGGTTGTGGCTTGAAAGTGATTCCATATATGTGGTTAATTTGTTCCGTTCCCGTAGCAAAAGGGTTCCTTGGCTAGTTCGGAAGGATTGGGTGAATTGTCTGAAGCTACTGGAGTACTCTATGCATTTTATGGTTTCTCGTATATTCAGAGAAGGAAATCACGTGGCGGATGCTTTAGCTAGATATGGTTGCACCACGCCTTGTTTTTGTTGGTGGGATAATGTTCCGAATTTTGCTTCTAGTTTTTATTTTCATGACCAAAGTGGCCGAAGCATGTTTCGGTTCACCTAACTGTTGTACTGTAATTTTTGTATCTTTTTCCTTTTTTTTAATAATATGAGGGTGTGCTTGTTCTTGTTCAGTTTCCCGGGATGCCAACCTAGTTGGGATGTCGGGTTCTTTTCTCAATGCGCGCCAGCTTTCATTAAAAAAAAAGGCTGTTTCTTTGTACTTCTATTGCAGTCACTTCTTTAATTTATAAATCTCAACAGTGACCACTTCTTCTGCTCTTCTTTAATCTCATATTATACCTTTTTACTTCTTTTTGCCAGGTCCAAAGAAGAAAATACATTAAGTTATGCTACTCACTGCTTATCTACCGCCCACATAGTTAGATAGTGTATAGTAGTGATAAATCAAAACCTACAAGAATTTATGTATTTTCATTGTTTCTAGTTAATTATTTTTTAATGGGCTTAACGTATCACTAGATGCCTTAAGTTGTTCTTAAAAATATGCTGCCCTCCTCAATTTTTAAAAACTGCACCTCTTTACCCTATGAACGCCACATATTAGTTTCTGATTGGAGAGAAAAAAATCAGAAAAATGATGTCTTTTAAAAGCCAAACCAACAAAAAAATGACAAGTGGCATTAAGGGAGTAGGACATGAGGTTTTGGAGATAACTTGGGACACCTAGAACCTTTTATATATGTGTTTTAGAGATTTGTCAGCTTAAATTGCTGCATATGTAACAGAAACCCTAGCTAATATAATCAAATCAACCGATCTTGATAATTTATTTTATGTCCAAAACAACTACATTACAACTGTTTAATTGATGATGTAAACAAATGTTTAAAACTATTTAATGCCGTTGAGTAAGTTTCCAAAATACAGCCACCTAATCTAGTGGACATAATTGTCTTTTTTTTTTTTGTTTTAAATAATTCTGCGTCCTCGTGTGTATTGTAATTGTATTAAAATGTACCTAAATAGAGATTGAATACTTGACTTCAGGTTGCTGATTTTCAAGTTCCAAAAGTTAGTTGTCTACTAGACAAACTCGTCTCACGACTTTTTTTTACTGAAATTTAGGAGTTTTAAAAAGCAATATCAATTTGGAAAAACGTTGAACACTTGATTTATTTGATAATGATGCTTGTTTCACTGTCTCTCAGCATGGCAAGAACACTTGAAAGGTACCGCAAATGCAGCTATGGGGCTTTTGAAGCCAATCAACCTATTAACGAGACACAGGTAGTTATAAATTCAAATATTTTGCTCATAATATTTCTTTTTTAAGAAAACGGTTGTATTATTAGTAAAGGAGATGAATAGCACGAAAAGGAGGAATTGTATCCATTTCCTCGCTAACTCATCTAAGGGTTTGTTTGGAAACCTAAATTTTGAAGGAATTCAATTGAATTCATTTCATTTTATATAGAGAACTTGTAACTTTTGAATGTAAAATGAAATGAATTCAATTGAATTCTTTCAAAATTTGGTTTTCCAAAACACACCCTAAATGAACCGATCTTATCAAAGTACGGGCTATAACATTATCATCTCGTTTCACCTAACTAAAATATCAAGAAATGTAATGACTAGCTAATAACTTATAATCAAGAATACTAGAAGCAACATATGAAAGACCAACCAATTAACATCTTAACAAACTAGAATATCTAGAAGGAGCTTATTATCCATCTCTATTACCATGTGACTATAGCCGTAATCTTTTAGCCACAATTAAGCTTCTCGAACACTTAACGCTTCAGGCTCTAATATAGAGCAATGAGAAGGTAGAATGCCAGATTCAGTACAAATGAAATCGCCCTCTGAATTTCGAACTAGTAAACCAAGGGTCCTCGGACTATGAATTTGAACATCTTTATGTTGTCAAAACCAAAGTTTGGACCTACCCTACAGAGAATTGCACCGACAAGTCACCTGCTCTGCTTGTTATCGAATTATCATTGTCGAAGATAGTCGCATCACAATTACATTTTAGGTATGTTAAATAGGGCCACTAAAGACACCCCAAACCTGTCTAGCAAATGAGCATTCAAAGAACATATGAGACACAAGTTCTTCACTTAAAAAGCAATTTGGGAAGATATTATTATCAATAGTGTCTTTGAAGCAAATTCATATGAACCGGGAGAGCATCTCTCATTAATCTCCATATGAAAACTCGCACCTTTGGAGGTAAATGAGCTTTTCTTAGCTTGGTCCTATTAAAAGAAAATACATTAAGAGAATCATTTCTTGGCCTCGACAATTCTTAGTACGCGTTCTTGACCGAATAAAGATCATTAGTTTCAAGAGGCCAATAAAGTGAATCAAGATTATGCAAAGTCGATAAATGAGTATGAAGAATACTACTCGTCTAAACCTCATTGAAGAACTCGTGAACTTTAGGAACATTCAAATCCCATCACTAATAAAACCGGCTAGATAAACTTCATCTAAATTCTTCTCCTCTCTACCATTTAAAATTATTCGTTAATCTTAGTGACCCGAATTGCAGCCCAATTTTCCACTCTCAAACGGTATGAATCTTTAAAGAAAATAAGCAAGTAGTGATCATTAATCTAAAAGGAACTCCTAAGCATGACATGATTGATATAATCCTATCTAAACATGACATGGATACAACACGTCTATAAACACTTATAAAAGATACCTAGTACCTAAGTTAGTACATTATTAATTGATGCGTGCCTTCCATTAGCTACGGTAGAATGATCTCTTAGAGCAATCTGGAAAAACCCTATTAGCACTAGTCTCCAAAATAGGAAAACTTTTATGAACAGTCCACATGAACCCCACTGACTAAAACCTCCTCAAAAGGGAGAACTTAGTTAAGAAGTGGTTGATAAACCACTCGTAGACCAACCCGAAAATAAATGTGAATGCCCTTTTCTAAAATAGAATAAGCATTCTAAAATTCTCACAAATTATTTCTGAGATAAATTACACGAGGATTTCAAAATAATTCGTATGAAAAGTCAAAACTCAGAAAAAAAGCATTAAGCTGAAGTGAGTAAACAAGGAGTAGAGGAGGCCTCTTTATAGGCAAAAGGGAGAGGAGGAAAACTATTCATTTCCAATGTCGGATTAAGGAAAACCTTAATCCCACGAGGAAACCCTCATGGGGCCTTGTGGCCTTATGCTTGCTTCCCACGCTAGGCTTGCAAGCCTCGTAGTAGTGTTGTAGGCTGCAACCTATTGTAATGCCCGCACGCTGACGATGTGGACTGTAGCCTATTATGAAAGCCCATAGGCCTAGGTTGCGAGCTATCCTAGAGCGCTGCTAAAGCTGCCTAGTAGCTTTGCGAGAAATATCAAATCCACTTGCAAGCCCAATGGGCTTACGTGGATTTTCCCTTTTGCAACTTTTCATGATTTTCCTGTAGTATCGAGCAGCTAGAGCTTTACCTTGACTTCCCAACCCAGAACCTTTAAACTCGGTATTCCAGACCGATAGGGAACTTAATGACTCTAGTCGATCAAATGGAAATTCTAGCAAAGGCATATGATCCCTCGATACTCAAAACGTCACGTCCAAGTGACTTGATCTAGTTTTGCAATAGTAACCAATATAATAAACTCTTTCCATAATGTTAAGTACTGCCTTGTTTATTGAGTTGATCGATCATATTAAGTGTTAGCTAATTTAATTGTTGCAGCTATTCCAAGGTTAGACTTGTTCACGAAGAATATTACTCACCTTATATAATGTGTTTGACTAGAAATTCATTCTACCAATCATATACTCTGATAAGAGGTTTAAGAGTGTGTATTTTCAACAAGAGGCCTTAAGGTACATCTCTATTTATATTACTATATCAGGAATGATGGATCCCATCTTGACTACTCAGCTTACCAATGAACATTTATCACTGTACCCGTAATCATCCATATCATCCTAGCAATAGGAAATGCTTAGGTATGATCCATAGTATATCAACTTCTATACAAGGTAACTAGTGTCTCAGGTTTAAGGATACTTATATTGCTACTACAATAAGACATGACACTAACATATAGATACAACCATTTCCGAGTGTCTGTCTTATAATGATCTTCAATGTATCTCTTTGAATACATCCATACGTTAACTCAAGGTACCACCTTTAGCTCGGGAGATAAGCTGTTTGGACCAAATACAAGGAGTAAGCCTACGCATGTTAGTTTGTCTGCTTCGTTGATGTCTAGTCCTAATGAAACTACGACTATGGATATTTTAACTTTCCATGATAACACATGTGAGCAGTTCTCACCCTACATAGCTCCCACTATGCTCTTGCACTCTTACGCTATGGAATAATCAAGGTCTTTGTACAAATATATCAATGTGTGTATACATATACATATATATACAACCAACATAACAAATACATAAAACATAATCATCGAGATACAACAAATTAAGATGTCTTTTATTGATAACAATAAAGAAAACGGTTAACTAATAAAGACTTATCACGTCAATAGCCTTTAGGGCTTACATTATGTCTAACAAAATATAACTAGGAGAACTAAATAGAGAAGCAAACAAAAGTGATAACTACCTAAAATATCCTGCCTTAAAGACTTTACTAACTATGCTATCCGAGAAATAAGAAATCACCACAGTTTCTAACATAGAATGGATCTGTTAAAACCATGTAAATTCCTAAAACTCATCCCACCGAGAAACTTTACCAAACAAAGCAACTCTCTATGTTGCCAATGAATTCCTCTTCGATGTCCACCAAAACAAATTAAGCATTTTATGGATAAAATCACAAAGAGAAGCTAGAAGGCGAAACAGAGACATCAAATTAAAAGGAATCGATTGAAGCGCAACCTTAATGAGAACTTCTCTACCTCCCCAACTTAGAAACTTTGTTCTCCAAGAGTCTGTACACTTCCAAATTATATCCTGATTCCCGAACATAACCTAAGGAAGCCATTTTACTTACCTCTACTTTCATAGACATCTCTAAGTACGTAGAAGAACATGATTTCAATACTCCAAAAAAGTCACAAAGTTGTTGCCTATCCGCATAATCCAAATTCTCACTGAACGAAATAGAGGTCTTAGAGGAAATTAATATTTTGACCAGAAGCCTTCTTATAAGCCTCTTAGCTATCTTTAATATGTTGACATTCTCGCAAATCTGACCAGAAGAAGAGAAAACTATCATATGTGAAAATAAGTGGGAAATAGGTGGGGCATTATTAGCCACTCTACAACCATGGATTATACCATCTCTTTCCATTTTACTAAGAGCAGCTGAAAGGCCTTGGTTACATAAGATAAACAAGTAAGGGGAAAGAGGGTCCCTTGACGAAGTCCTTTTTCTAGCACGAAACGATACCCACTAGAACTAGAAAGAGTAATCAACTAACAAAATAAACATAACCATCCAATTAATCCACTTCATTGAGAGCCCATATGACTAAGAATTGTTTTGATATAAAACCACTCAATACGATCATAACCTTGGCAATATCAAGCTTTAACGCAACCAATCCATGACCAAGTTCATAAGCAATTACTACATTATCAGTAACAAGCCGACCTGGGATAAACGTATTTTGATTTTAGAATCAAGCCATATAAAATACTCTTCAATCTATTTGCCAATACCTTTCATAGAATACGATATAGGACATTGCATAACGCTATTAGTCTAAAATCAATTGCATTTTTTAATTTTTGGAATTAACGCAATAGAGGTACTCTGCATCTCAGTCGGTATAAAACCATCCCGCATAATAGCATCAATGTAATGAATCTTCAATAATATTCCAATATGATTGATAAAACCTGGGTTGGAACAATCTGACCCAAGGGCTTTATCTAGATGCATAGAATACACTGCGCTTTAATCTCCTCCTTCGAAACTAACCGACCCAGCTCCTCATTTTGTTCAGCTTAACTCAATGTGGTTTACAAAGCTAAGATCAAGATCTGACATACTAGAAAAGAAAGCCTGGTAAAAGTCAATAATGTGACCCTGGAGATCATGATCCCACTCAAGTTTATGGCCTGACTCATCAACAAGAAACTCAATATTGTTTTTTCGTCTACGAGATGAAGCATAATTATGGAAGAAACGAGTATAACTGTCACTGCACTTTAGCCACTCAATATTTTAGCAAGCTGCTTTCAGGCAGTCTCATAATTAGTGTAAAGCTTATTCAATTGTATATTGGCCTGAATATAGCGTCTAGAGGTAGCTGTATCACGGTTTCGTTTGTTCTCTTCTTACCATCTGAAATTTGCTTCTGAAACTGATCCCGATTCTATCTTCCCCATCCTTTCAGCGCTATCGAGAGATCCTGAAACTTACTTATTAGAACATCATCCATTCCCTTTGAATTCCAACAACTTTGAATCAAATCTCTGCACTCCTTTTGATCTCCATTCATTCCGAAACCGAAAAACATCCATATGGGACTGATGATTATTTGCTAGAATATAAAACAACCTGTCATGATCACTAGAGGACATGCAGATATGGCGTAACTCGTATTTAGGGAACAAATCATACCATTAATCATTTGTTATCCCTCTATCTAACTGCTCCTGGAGAATGACTTCACCATGGCGGCTCCTATGCGATGTAAAAGGGAAACCAGTAAAACCCATGTCAGACAAGTTACAATCAACCAAAGCTTGTCGAAAATTTGTAACGGAACTAGCTAGCTGATGGCAACCCCCCCGACTTCTCATCAACATCCAAAATCTCATTAAAGTTCCCTAACACCACCCAAGGAAGATTATGTACAAAGGCCAATTGATGTAATAAACCTCCAATTACGATGGCCCAACGTAATTGTCACGTCAATGTGAGAAACACAGTAACTGAGTAATAGTATCTTTGATATAAAGTCCCATATAATGGCCAAATCACCACCAGAACCAACACCTTGGACTACAAAGGATATATCAAAACCGATTTGCGAACACAAATCTTCAATCTTCCTCATACATCTTATTTTTAGACAAAAATATTAGATTGGGCAGTTATTTGGCCACAACACGCTTTAATTGAGGAACTGTAGCAGGTGATCCAATCCATAGCAATTCCACCCAAACAAACTCATTACTGTCACCCAATCAATATCCTATCATAAAACTTCCTATTGATCAAAGTGAAGAATTTTGTAGAATTGTACCTCTAAACAAAGACAGCTATAGGACATAGAGAGAAGCTAACCCGACGATAAATCCTATGAAGGACAGAACCCTAGCGGCGGCGGCGCCCTAGGAAGCCCTAGAGGCTGCAAAGCCCCGGGAGAAAACGTGTAAATCTAACTAGGGAGCAAGTTCAGCGCGACCGTAAGAAGTGAAACATGTTTTCTCCTACATAAGGAGTTTTTTTTTTTTAATTGCCTCATTTGGGCTTACAATAATAACAAAGGAAAATTATCCCCACCCCACCCGAATGTGGACTCGAACCTGTGACCTCTAGGATCACAGCTACATAAGGAGTTTATTGATTGTTTTATTGGTTCATTAGAACTTGTTTGCTTTATTTTCCTTTACTTTTCTACCTGTTATTTTTCTTTTTTATTTAATAAAATTTGAGCTGGATTACCGGTCTCAACTTCATTCAAAAAAAATGTTTAATTGTTTATCATTTCTACTCTCTTGTATTTCTTGTTTGGAACCTTGAATTTAAAGAGAATTTCTGAAATTTTTATTACTCCCCTGGATAAATAAATTGATAAGTAATATTATACTTTTAGTTATTGGTTTTCTCAAAAACAAATTCTTCCGATGTAATAAGTCATGTAATATTACTTCTTTTTTGTTGTACATCCTTGCAAATTAATTAACTTATATATTTACTTATAAAAAGGTTAATTTTTATGTTTTGAGATTTTACAATATTCTAATTTAAGCTATTTGTTTAATTAAGCAGAACGATTATCAGGACTATCTGAAACTAAAAGCTAGAGTTGAAGTTCTTCAGCGATGTCAGAGGTAATTTGTCAATAAAAGATAATAATTATTAGCTAGAAACTAACCATTACTAAAAGATGCTTTTAGTTTTGCTAACATTGTACCAGTGTTTTAAAAAACGCTAGGCGTCAGGCGGGAGCTAGGCGGAGTCGGGGTCTAGGCAGGGATTAATCGGGGCCTAGGCGGGGATGAGGCGCTAGTCGGTGTAAATCGGTGACCCTTAAAATAAAGCATAGGCGGAGATTTTTAAAACAGTGCACTGTACGATAATTTGAATAATTTAATCGTTCGGAGAAAATTCTCTTAGCTTTTATTTGGGAATAAACAAACAAATTTCATATGATTAAAGAAATATTAAAATTTGATCTTAGATCATCTTCAAATAGTTGTTCATTTAAGCTATTTTAAAAATTTATTTTATAATTCAATTAATTTGGATGAACAAGTTATTAGAACATTTTAATGTTCAAAGTCGAATCTACTATTATTATATGAAATGAAAATTATAGGAATCTTCTCGGGGAAGATCTGGGGCCCCTAGGTACAAGGGAGCTAGAGCAGCTCGAAGACCAACTCGAGATTTCGCTAAAACAAATAAGGTCCAAGATGGTAAGTGTTAAAAATGAATAATCTTTTATTAATTTATATTATTATTTTGGATTATATTTTATTTTTCTTTTTATTTATCATCATCTGTTTTTCATAAATAATTTTCTCATATTTTCTAATCTTGCGTATATTAATAACAATCTAATACCAAGACTAATCAATACACTTATATATAATATTAGGTTATTTAAACGGTAATTTAATAAACTCATACTCTTATTTAATTAATTTTTAATAAACATGAAAAACTTTAAAATGACAAATTCTCAGCACCGGAAGGAGTACCTTGTTAGTAGCTGAACTAGTAGTAATATTAAGATACTTATTAAGCAATGTGACATAAATTAATTTCAAATAGTTCCAATATATAAGTAGATCTATGCATGGGATCTAAACAAACTTAACACTAGAAATGTTGGTTTATGTGTAGCTCGGATAACTGGTTATTTTTGCAGGCTCGAACTATAAGTTATGTGTAGCTCTCTATTCACTAAAGGGTTAACTCTAAGTTATAAAAGCCCTCACTTAGAGTTAACCCTTTAGTGAATAGTGCCATGTGATATGACATTCAAATCGATGAGGTAATAAAATAGATGAAACATTTAAAATTGATCAATAATAAATTGTTTATTTGAATGTGATTTATATTTTTTGAAAATGATATAATATTAATGTGCATATAATTAATGATGATACGTCATCTTGAAAAAAATGAATGGAAGATTTATTCGAGGGTTATTTTTTTTATCAATTGTCTATTTACGCTTCTGTATCAAGAAAATTAGTAAAATAGACAATTATTTATAATTTAATATGTATTTACAATTATATCTTTTTCATTTTTTTCGCTTTGCAGACAAAGTCTATCCTTGATCAGCTTGACGATCTCCATCACAGGGTAATGTGGAAAAGTAGTTATATAGTTCAATTATTTCGCATAGTTACTTTATTTTTAATAAATAGTCATTACACGGTAAAATTGAGCTAATGAATGAAATAATAATTAATTGTTACTTTATGAAAAAAATAAACTAACCAAATAATCCATAAAATAAACTAAGGTCATGTTCTTTTCAACTTCTGAAACCTGAACTGAACTAAATTTAACTGAACTTAACTGAACTGAACTTAACTGAACTAAACTGAACTGAACTGAACTTAACTGAACTGAACTGAACTTAACTGAACTGAACTTAACTGAACTGAACTTATTTCAGTGTAAATTTATAACTACACATACCTGAACTTAACTGAACTGAACTGAACTTAACTTAACTGAACTTAACTGAACTGAACTTAACTGAACTTAACTGAACTGAAC
>CAOJBI014040067.1:0-15176 GCA_948277035.1 Euphorbia corollata
TTACGGGTTTCGGAAATCCCGTTTAAAAAGACTAGAGTCGCCACCCGGTTCAGCTCCACCGGGAATTGTGGTATACTGATCCGAGTAGGATTTTTATACCGATGAAAATGAGATTCTGAGTTCGGAATAAAATAGTTACTACCGCATTTGATTCAAACTTTTATATTTTCTTTATAACAAATTTATTATCCTAAATACCCTAACATTTTTTATTTCACATATTATTATAATATTGCCATTTTTATCCAAATATTCATACGAAATATAAAATCATACATTGGTGCGGAATTAAACCATACATTCAGTTAGTGGTTAGTATTTTTATTATTTGTCAGTGAGTTAGTTATAATATTACAATTATTTACGGGAAAATAAATTAAATTACAGACCGATTAAATAAATAAATAAATACTCAAAATAAATATACAAAATCAACAAATAATATGATTATGTATATATGGAATTTCGACCCCCTTTCAATGGCCTCGGGTATTTTTCCGGTCCCGTTTTACACGTCCGAATAAATTTTTGTCAGAAATAAACAATAAATCAGTTAGTAAAAGTCAATAAAAATTAATATAACACAAATATAATATTGCAATAACTTAATAAAATGTCAAAGAGTAAATAAATATAATGTAAAGATTTTTATTAAAGTGATTCGACCCTCGGGATTACCTGTTAGGTTCGTACAGGGGTCCGCGAAAGCCGGTTGGAACCGAATGGAACTGAGATAACTGACTGATTTTGGGGTGTATTCAGACAGACTCGTGACTAAAGTCGGTCGGAAACTAAACTCATAACTAAAGTTCGTCGGAACGGAATCAAAAACCGAGCTAGGATCGGTCCTGACCTTGAGTTTGATTGCGAAATCAAGGATTGGAATTGTTGAATCCAAGTTTGAATACTTATTCTGCCGAGAGAAATAAAGGGAAAGAGAAGTGTATATTTTTTTTTCAATTGATTCTGCTCCTGTGTGTGCGAAATGGGACCAAATTGGTCCTTTTATAGGTAATGGGAAAAACACGGCCGTGTATTTACCCCTGACAAAGAATCAAAAATTTGTCGGATAAATCCTGCTCTGTTCTGATTTGATCAGAAGTGATCATTACAAAATGAGAAAAACACGGCCGTGGAATTCCCAAATGGACTCCTATTGGCTGCATGTCTTCTCGATGAGCTGTAACTGACAGGTGGGAAAAACACGGCCGTGTTTTTCCCAGATTTTGGGACAGCTGGAAGATTTTGCATTAATTAAATGCAATGAATGTGCTTAAGGGAAAAACACGGCCGTGTTTTTCCCAGATTATGGGACAGCTGGAAGATTTGCATTAATTAAACGTAATAATTATGCTTAGGGGAAAAACACGGCCGTGTTTTCCCCAGATTTTGGGATTAGCTGGCAGATTTGCATTAATTAAATGCAATGATTATGCTTAGGGGAAAAACACGGCTGTGTTTTTCCCATATGGATAAGCGCGTACACGTGGTAGAGACAGAAAATGACATCTAGCCCTAGATGGGAAATCCACGGTCGTGGATTTGCCATCAGCGACCATGTCCTAGCTAAACTGGCCCAATGAGCAAAACTAGGGGCCTTTTGCCCCTAGCCTCACCTTATTTTGTCCAAATTCGATCGTTTAGGTACTGAAAATGGCATTTTAGGGTTTTTCTAAACCCTAGACAGCTTTTCGGCTCTTAGTTTACTGATTTCTGGTTGACCTTTCTCATTTCGTATTTCAAAAGAGAACGAATGAACTTTGGAGATTTTTGGGATTTTTGGAATTCTGAACCTAGACCGGGAATTTGGTTCCAGTTGGCTCGCGAATCAATGCAGAAACAACGTATGTATAATTTTCGTCATCGGGTTGTGACGGACCGTGCTAACAGCTCTCATATGATTATTTTATAAACTTAAACTTGCATTCAGCCTCGAAACTTTGTGCTTCAACTAGTTTAAGATCCTTAATCACTGAAAATAATCTCGACGCATTTAAAATTTGAAGATTATTTTTTCCATGGAAGCATCGATGAGGCGTAAAAAAATCTGACTATAAAAAACTTGTCACAGATTATAATTTGATTATGATGTTGATACAACTAACCCAGTTGGCAACTTGATATGTATACATATATATATACCAGAAATCAAAGGCGGATAAAGTGTATTGGCAGATAGATAATGTTTTAAATGATCAAAAGCAAAAGGCAAAGTAATGGAAGGACACAAATAAACACAAGACAAGGAAAAGGAAATATCTGGTCATTGATAAAATATAACCAATAAAAATAACACAATCAGATAAGAGAGAATAGGCATGTCGATTTGGCTGAACCATAGCCTATGTTCTCACACTCTCAACCATTCAAACCAAACAAAACCTCCCTTCTATGTCAACCAAAGACGAGTGAATTTCCAGGTCAGAGCGGAAACCAACAACGTTCAGCAGCTTATACAGTCCGGCGTCATCAAGCCTGTACCCGCCAAGGATGCAGTCAACGCTATTAACTCAGAGGGATTCATTCTACTTGACATCAGACCCGAATGGGAGACGAACAAAGCGAAAGTCGTTGGATCGCTGAACGTACCTCTCTTCATCCAGGATAAGGACAACTCTCCATTAACCCTTTTGAAGAAATGGGTTCATTTCGGCTACATTGGTTTGTGGACTGGCCAATATTTCACTACCATCAATCCTGATTTTCTAAGACAAGTCGAGGCTTCTGTCCCAGATAAGAACACCAGACTTCTCGTAGCTTGTGGCGAGGGACTGAGGTATATACATCATAGTTATAAACGGCATTTTGAATGGTTAAATGATTTTACATTTGTTGATTTAGTCCTTCTCGGTAATTTCAGGTCGATCAAGGCTGCTTCGAAATTGTATGAGGGGGGATACAAGAACCTCGGATGGTTGGCTGGAGGATTCAATCGAGCAGCTGATGACGATTTCCCAGCAATTGAAGGCACAGAAAAGTTACAGTATGCAACCATAGGGGGTGTGTCTTACTATTTTCTTAAGTTGCTTATTCTGTTACAGGCCGTGGACAAGGATAACAATTAGATCGGTCTATTTGATTGTACTTCACCACTGATTTTGCTTCTGTCGAGTTTCGATCATGTATTAGTTATCTTATGGAAAATCACGAGTTGAACTGATATAATTAGCGTTGAATTTAGCAATTGAACAACACGGGATCAGGTCTACGAATAATAGATGAGAAACATGAGAATCTAACTGGATTTTATAAAATGAATCAGTCTTACAAGGTATGACTTGAGAAAAACTTTCATTTATGAAATGACAAGAAACACTGACAGATAATAAGATCCTAACTGAGACCAGCATATCACACACCAGACATCGAATCTTGAAACCTTGCTCTCGAGAATTTGGAAACTGGAGCATTTAGCTGCAACATAAGAATATTCCTGCGATACCACCATGAAAAATCAGCCAACTTTCTGTTGACTGCAAACAAAAATCATCACAGAAAGATAATTAACCCCCACATTGGCAATATATGCTTAATCTAAAATCGTTTCAATGGCCATCTTAAACAAACCATGGAGAAATGTACTTCACTTATAATTATAACTGAAAAATTGAAAGAAAAAAGCAGTTTCTTTAAATGGCGAGACAAAAGTGAAATCAAAGAACGATGAATTCCTACTATCCACCTACATCATAGAAAGCTAAATTTCATTGTTACTTCATGTGATGCTGATTGATATGCTAGCTAAAAATACCTCTTCTCCCTCACTTCCTAATGTTTCATAAAGCTTCAAGCAAACTTCAAAAAAATGTCTTCAGTGACCGAAGACTCACAGGAAAACTAAATATATCATGACCAATGCATAAATATTTATTTTAAGACCCTGTTACGCCGAGAAAATGTTGCACAAAAAACAAAAGGTGACATGAGTTGAAAAACATATAACGAGCACAAAGCCTTGTTCTTGGCCCACAAAACAATCTTCATCTGGTGCTCTGTTTGGCCTACAGAAGTGCTGCTTCACAGGCAGGTTATACCATATGTAGGTGTAATGAAATGTTCCCCTAATTTATTTGTTTGCTCAATTCAACAGGTTTGTTTTAATTCTCTTATCACAATTGCAGAGGATTTCAAATTTCACCATTTAAGACACCAATCAAAAGACAAAACAAAACATTGCATATATGATATTATCCCTTCAATTACCATTAAAAGCAATCAATATGTAGCTTTTAGAGACACTCTCCATCAACAATTACAACATATTCTAGCACCACATACAAACAAAAAAGCAACCAATGAATTTCCATTGAATATAAAGAAATTAAGGGTATATCCAAACAGCAAGAGATGCGAGCCATATACCTGAAATCAAGCATCTTCAGCGACACCTATTCTGACCTTTTAGCGAACCTCTCAACCTTATCATCATTCAAATTAATCCCAACCATAGCCTCACCAAGGCCACAACTCACCTCCGCCAGCACATCCGGATCACTATAGTGCGTTACAGCCTGCACTATTGCCCTAGCCCTCTTCGCCGGATCTCCGCTCTTAAACACACCGGAACCAACAAACACTCCGTCGCAACCTAACTGCATCATCAACGCCGCATCGGCTGGCGTCGCCACTCCTCCAGCGGCGAATTGCACCACCGGCAACCTTCCGAGCTGTTTCGTCTGCATAACCAAATCGTACGGCGCAGAGAGCTTCTTCGCAAAAGTGAACACCTCATCATCATCCATATTCCTCAGTACTCTTATATCTCCCATCACAGACCTCACATGCCTAACCGCTTCGATTACATTACCAGTCCCTGCTTCACCTTTGGTTCTAATCATGGCGGCTCCCTCGCGTATCCTCCTCAGCGCCTCCCCCAAATTCCGGCAACCGCAGACGAATGGAATACGGAAATTGTGTTTGTTGATATGGTTCTCCTCATCGGCGAGGGTAAGAACTTCACTCTCGTCGACGTAATCAATACCTATCGCTTCAAGAATCTGCGCCTCCACAAAGTGGCCGATTCTAGCCTTGGCCATGACCGGAATCGTAACAGCTTGTTTAATTTCTTTAATCAGCTGAGGATCGCTCATTCGCGCAACGCCACCTTGAGCACGAATATCGGCGGGGACACGCTCCAAAGCCATAACGGCACAAGCACCGGCTTCCTCAGCGATGCGAGCCTGCTCGGCGTTAACGACGTCCATAATAACACCGCCGCGGAGCATCTGAGCGAGGCCAACCTTGACGGAAAAGGGAGATTTCTTGGCTTCAGTGATGGCTCCATTACCGTAAACGGCAACAACACCGGTACCGGCCATTATATAGGGTTAAAAATGAGGAAGAAAGAGTGAAAATACACAGAAGGTCAGAAAATGGAGAATCGAAGAGAGGGTTGCGATTAAGAGGCGGAGGGGAGGGGTTTAAGTAGGCGGTGAATTGAATGGCTCTGAATTGTAAGTGACGTAATGATCTTGAGATTGTGATTGTATCGTACGGCTGGAAAAGAGGGATTAGAATATTTAGTATAGGTAGCGATATATATAAAGCAAATAAAATAGAGGCCGCTAGGTTTCCGCCTACGTGGAGACTCAATCATACAATGGTTCAATGCTTTAATCCGTGTGATAGCCATTAATTGGAAATATTTTCTGTCAAATATTAAATTATTTTGCGAATCTTTTTATGGTTACCTAAAACGATTAAATTATTTTCAAAAATTATCAAAAATGAGGGTTATATTTAGTATGACGCCAAATTCCGAAACAATTTTTCATCTATATAATTTGATTTATAATTAATAAAAAAGTATTAATTATTATGTCGCCGGATACGCATAAATAATAAAATATAAAAATAGATTTATGAAAGATTACGAGATTTTCATATATGTAATTTTATTCCTTGCTTTTTTTAAAAAAAAAAATTATCTCATTTGAGCTTACAATAATAACAAATGAAAACCTTATCTCCTCCCCACCCGAATGTGGACTCGAATCTGTGATCTCTAGGATTATAATTTCATGTCTTAACCAACTAGACCAAGACATTTGCCACTAATTTTACTCCTTGCTTAATACTAATAAAATGACAAAGACTGAAAGATTAGCAATATGATTTAATGAAGCATATATACCATAAATATTGCTATTGCCACATGTATCATTTAAGGACACTTAACCTTCAAATATTATAATTTAATATACAATTAATGAAATATGGAATTGCACAAAATTATAAAGATGAACACAATTTGAATTGAAGCTTTTGGTGGCCTTTCTCCAATTGTAAATTTTGTATGATCATGAATAGACATAAAAATAAAAAGTATAAGAAGATCATACACAATCGAAAACGTATCTTACCATCTAGTATACGTTTCTGAAAAACATGTCCGCGCTTTTTAGATAATATAAAATACGTTTTATTTTAATTGTTTAATTAAATCATTCGATAAAAAATAGATTAAATTATTTTTTCAAATATATATATTCAACAACATTTTTATCAAAGCTTTACTTTTCTTTGGAAACTCGTTAACGTTGTCTTCTATTGTGATTTTATCATGCACCATATAATTTGGAGTATGGAGGATGTGATTTAAAATCTCAACGTTACTTGATCATGAACATAAAAAAAAATAATGTATTGATTACTTAATTTTAACCTAATGTGTATTTATTTTTTTGGTTATATATGAATCCTTGCAATGTTATGAATATAAAAATTTGTGGATCACGAAAATAATCAAGCCATTAAAAATGAATAACTCATTGAAAACATAATAATTATGAAGATAAATTAAAAAGAAAAGAAACGATAGAAAGAAGAAGGCCGCTCAAATTGAATATTGGTCCGTAATTTTGCTCCCCACAAATAAAAAAAATATTACACTATAATGAAATACAATTTGCTTTTATGTTGTCATCTTCTTCCGTAAATTAACTAATTTATTTGTATTTGTGGTTTTCTTTTTCTTTGTTTGATACAACCTTCGCATGATTTTGACTGCACTTTCCTTTTCCAATGTCTTTTCGGTCAGCAAACAAAGTGAAATCAAATCTTTCTTCTAAAAAAGAAGATTGCACGGTATATTACAATAATAAGATTCTAGCACGATTGTGTATCTTTTATAATTTATTAATTTTACTATCAGTTAAAGATTTTCTAATGAACAGAGTGAAGAACTCAATTTATAAGAATGTTAGTTCTTCTTACAAATCTGTTTAAATACAAATTGAATGATATAGAAATCTCTCACTAATGTTCGAACAAAATAAGAAATGATACGTTCTTACTTTTGAGATTTGAGAATTTCAGAATGCTGAGTAATTTGCATAGTTCTAGCACTTCGGAAATTCCAGGTGTATTCACCAAATCCTGAAAATCTATTTCAAATCCCTTTTATAGATGAGATCCTTGAAGTAACTATTGTATATTCAACTCTTGATTTGATTCTGATTCTTCTAGCCGTTATGGGATATCTTCAATCCATTTGAGACCAATGTTATTAAAATCGGACCGGATTTTCGGTTCCCGGTTTTCCGGTCGAACCGGCCGGTCCGGTACGGTTCGACCGGTTGAACCGGGAAAAATACAAAGAAAATCATCGGACCGGACCAGCTTTCGGTTCCCGGTTTTTCCGATCGAACCGGCCGGTCCGGTCCGGTTTTAATAACATTGTTTGAGACATAAATCACGTCGTCGTCTAATACATATATAATTGTTAGAGATGATATTAATCTGTTTAGAGATAATATCTTCTTGCAGGTGTATTCACCAAGTTCTGAAAACTTTTTTTATTTCACTTTCATTTCTTTAACAAGTAGGCATTACATTGAAAAATTATGATGAGAGTCGGGTATTTTATACCATGTTCTCATCCAAAGGTTCAACATTTATCATATCTTAATTAAATAATTCATCATAAATACTCAATCATTGGATGAGAGCATGGTACAAAATACCCCACTCCCATTATTAATTCCCACCTGCAAAACGAAAACAACAACCATAAATGCAAAAGTTGAACTATTAAAAGAAATAAAGGGGAAAAAGAGTAGAAAATATGAGAAATTATAATAAGAACCGAGTATTGAAAACCTTCACACCGCATGAATGATAAGTATCTCAAAAATTATTTAACCTAAATAGTTTTTTTAAACACTTATCATTTATGCATGATGAGAATTTTCAAGACCCGATACTTGTTATAATTTCCCTATTCTCACACTTGCAACTAAGAAGTAAAACACATGTTTGTTCGGGGAAAATTTTGGACCAAGAATTCATAATTATTTATCACAACAATTCTTATTTTTAGACCTTTTTTTTTCAAGCGAAAGCATTCAAAATCACTTATATCTACATTTATTTCAAACGAATACTAAAATTGGGAAAATTATCTCATAAGTGTTCTAGAAAACTTTAGATGCTAGTTGAGTGAGTGGCAAGAGCTTTCGAAATCTAATGAGGATTAATCGAGACCTAGACAGGAATTAATTAGATTTATGTTTTTTTATTATTTCATTATTTTGAAACACATTAAAATTGTACATTTGATTTTAAAATCTAAATTACAGTGTAAAAATATTATAAATAATAATACTTATTTGAGATATTAAAAAATATATATTTGTTAATTTTTATATGTTAAAATATAAAATTTTTAAATATTTTTATTTTTATTTGTAAAAATCTCAAATTTCTTATTTTCTATGACTTAGACTACATTGTTTCCCGTTTTGAGATTCAAAACGAGATTTTTATACTGAATTTTTTTTTATGTGTGTTAATTTTATAATTTTATCAAATGACTTACATTTTATGAGTTATATAAATTGAATTATAATTATTATAAATATTAATATTTAAAAAAATTGCGTCCATGAGGTATAAAAATAATAGTTTGATAAAAATCTCTCGGATTTCATTATGGGGCATTAATTTAAAAAGCCCCGGATGTTGAATATTGCTTTCGAAACAGACTTGAGAAAATAATGTGGAAACCATCATGTTCATTTTCAATTTTTCTAGTTCTTAATAATACTCTTTAATATGAACTGCTATTGGCCATCTTATTTTACTTAAGATTGCATTTGTAAACCACTAAAATTATCTTAAGTTAAACAGAAAAAATTTATTTTGGGAAAACTTAAAAAACATGTGTTGTGGTTTGACCGTTATGCAAAAAAGTCACCGTGAATTTTTATTTTCAAATGAATTAAATGGATGCTCGTGGTTTCAGAAGTTACTAAAAGAAGGAAAAATATATTTTCCATTAAAAATAATTGTGTTACGGAATATATTTCAATCAATTCAACGTTTCTATAGTTTGAACATATTATTTAAGATATATACATCAAAATTTAAGTAATTTTCAGATATTATTCATTTTATTATTATTATTTTTAAAACTTATCACATTTAAATTTGAAAAATTTTAAAATTTATTATTAAGGTGTATTGTATTTTTATTAACTAAGTTACAGAATTTCACCTCAAATGGATAAGAAAACCCATAACATGACGTAATTGAAATTGAAAATCTTCTTCTAAAACCACAAACACTATTTTAAAGAAATAAAATTTAACAATGATCTCTTTATAAAATAACTAAATCATAAGGAATGTTTTTTTTTCGCGAAAAAGCATTTGCAATCGTTTCCCGAGTGCCTCAGTCAAAACAATATGTTTGGCAGCATAGCATTCACGACGCTTGACAACGAACGCCGTATCAGGGTAACAACTGTCCAATAATACTGCAGGATCTCTTGCTATCAGGTCACAGATGTCTTCTAACTTTTTCGTTTCATCTGTCTGTTAAATGGTGATACAATACCAGCTACTAGATATACTTTAACTTTCATACAAGTCTCAATTTTTGAGAGAAAAAAAAAAAGAAAAAGAAAAAAGAAAACTCAAGCTTAAAATGGACAATCTTTAACCAAATTTTATTAAGGTAGAACGAGACACTACACTACACGATACACTGCGAACGAATAACAAACTCCAACCAAGCCTAGGACTGACTGTATACAAGCTTTCTTTCAACTAACCTTCTACAAAACATCTTCTTTGCAAGTGGATTTATTATGGCCCAAACCCTTGCATCTACTACACTGGAGCTGTCGTTTAACCACGTCTTGCAGGCCCGATCTCTTAGTAGCAGGCCTGCCAGGAGGGCGACGGGTCGGAGGAGGGGTCACCGTTACAATAACCTCAGAGGTGTCTTTCTGAATAGGCCAGTCGACATTTGGCATTGGGTGAATCGACTCAGAATATGTTAATCTATAGCTCTCAACTGTCACATATCTCGAACAAAACTCGTAAGGGCTTCTTCCAATGCAACCAATGACAGCAATTGCATGGCAGCAAGGTAAACCCGAAAGCTGCCAGCCTTTGCAACTACAGTCCCAGCGATCGATGTCAACCACTTCCACTGAATCTCCTCGAACTTCGAATGTGCTACCAGCTGAAAGTAGTACTTGTAAAGACCCGGTTTTTAAGCTCTCTTTTTCGAGTTTTTCCTCCATCGACGGGGTTAGTCTAGTCATCCAAAGATCGGATTCAGCTCGCTGAGTGTAAATCAATTCCATGATTTTACCCCGAATCGCGTCAACCATCTGTGTTATTGGCAACTCATGAGCATCTGATGCCCAACTATAGAACAATTCTCCGAAGTTGGAAGTCATATGGTTATATCTTGCACCTTGAACATAAGCGTTTGCCCAATTCTGCGGCTCGCTTTGTAGAATCCAGTTGTAAGCATCAGGAGAAATGCTTTTGACGCTTTCGATGCATCGCTGGAAATCCTCTGGCCTCGGAGCATAAGCAGCGGAGTAGAAATCCTCGATCATCAACCGCTTCACCTCATGAGAAAACTGCCCCTTCAAATCTCGAATAAGTTCCTCAGTTAAGTACCGAAGGCAGTAGCAATGGTATGAGTCTACGAAGATCTCGTTAATTGATTCCTTCAAACCCTTTTGCCTGTCTGCCACAAAAGTGATAGGACAGGATGTCGACAGCGCAGATTTTAACTGCAGTAAAAACCAATGCCAGTCATCGTCGGTTTCTGCATCTACTACTGCAAAACCGACAGGAAACACACCATCATCCCCATCTGCAGCTGTCGCAGTTAACAATGTCCCTTGATACTTTGACTTCAATGGTATACTATCGAGAAAAAGAAGCGGCCTGCACCCTTGAAGAAACCCATACAACGAAGCATGGAATGAGACAAAAAGACGGTGGAAACTCGAGTCTTCCTTAGTGGTGAAAGTAGCGAAACTGCCAGGGTTAGTCTCTGTTATCTTTTCACAGAAAAAAGGTAACAGATTATAAGCCTCTTTGTATGAACCTTGAAGCTGCTCTTTTGCGATTTCTTTCCCCCGCCAAGCCTGAAAATAGTTAAGTTGAATCCCATATTCCTGCTTAATGTCATTCACAATGTCCTTGGGCTTGTAATTCGGGTTTATTTTCAACTTCTCCTTGATGATGCTAGCCACCCAGCTTCGAGTTGCCTGATGCCCTGTAGTTGCAGCAGACCCTTCACAGGTATGAGTTGAATTCATCTTTTTAATACAGATTAACTGAGTTGTCGAAAGCCTTGACGCGTGAATTCTCCAAGGACAACCATCTGCTTTACATTTGACAGTGACGCGGTGACTATCATTCTTCTTGTATCGAAAAGCAAACTGATGCGCAATAGCGAATTTACGCAGCGATTCTCGAAATTCGTGAACACTGCTGAATCTTTGACCCACACCAGTAATCGCAGTCTGCCACTGTTGCGCGCCTTTAGCGTGCCTCTCATCGCTAGAACCAACAAGAGGAAGCATTGGAGAAATGTGAAGAGGTTGGTCAATCTGTGGATCGTCGATAGTGTCAACTACAATGTCGAGAGGTCCAGCTAGTTGGATAGCAGATTGCATAGTATCATCAACAACTGTGAGAGGCGCATCGACTGGAGGAACAGCTTCCGACAAAGTTGTTCTGCTGGATCTATAAAAGAACCCAAAACAGCAAAAGTTACACAAAAAAATATCCCAATACTACCGAGGACCAGTTTGGGATTGCATTTCCGAAAAACTCATTTTCAAGCTTTCCCAGGATGCTATCTTGAAAAGCTCTGGTATCAACAAGAAAAAGTTATTAATTAGTATTAAGAGTCAATATATTTTGTCCAATGCCAAAATATGTTGTTTTTTTAAAAGTTTGCAAGCTTAACTTTTCATGAAAGCAACTCTAATTAGCAATTTCAAACAGGCCCAAATTAGTAAACTTAGACATGAAGAAGACTACCTACTGGCGGGCAAGTTTGAGACATCAGGCAAAACAATATCTTCTAATATTACATAGATATCAGTTGTGACGGAATCTGCATGAAATTTTATCATCCGCTTTAGGTCCTTGTCGTTAGAGATGGTAATGAGAGTCTTCCTATTGCCAGGGAGAAAGTACTTGAGAGAGATGCTGCTAACACTACAGTTAAACATTTCGGCTATTTCTGTCTTGAAGTCATTAAACTTCACTTGATCATCTATGTCAATAGCGTGAGCATCACCACCTCTATATGTCAATGAGCCATCCTTGGCGGTCTCAAATTCACCACCCAACTGGCAAATCGCTATCAATTTAGTCACCTCCATGACCTGCCTCGATCAACCAGCAGGATAAGAAGCAGGTTCAATTTATTGAGAGAAAATCAAATGCAGCGGTGCACATTCACAGTTTCACACTAAAATTTTCAGGGAAAATTAATTCATTCTTAGTACTATCACAAGTCAATTCATGCTACAATCACTCATATTTCAAAATACCAGCAAGAAAAATGAGAGAAAAAAAAATCAAATGCAAGTGCTCACATTCATCGTACAATTCAATAAGCATAAATTCACTCATATGACAATTTGATGAATGCAAATACAAAAATTGAGCTAAAAGAAATCAAATTTGCTCTCACCACCAAAAACAACAGCAACAAATTGAATCAGCAGGGAACATACAGAATACCCAAAAAAAGGCCTGAAAATCGAGTTTAAATATAAAAGGCCAAATAATTTAGTAATAGACTTCATCCTAACCTAGAAACCAATTATAAAATTCATCAATGCCCCCCAAACAAAATCCCGAAAAAACCTAGAAGAATTGAAACGCACAAGGATATACGATACCTGTGCCGATAAATAAAATAAAAGCAGAGTTTAAGGATTGCTGAATAAAGTCCGTCCACATACGAATTTAGTCTCTAGGAATCCAGAATCGAATCCAACCGTTCAGGTCAGAAACCAATCTGTGTAGAAGCTTCAGTAAACGGCTGAAACATTGGCAAATTGAAATTGAGTAAAATTGAGAATGGACGAGAAACGAGAAGATAAAAGGAAAATGGGTCGGACGAAGAACACGAGGGTTTCTGGTACAATTTCCACTGTATAAATACTTATACTGGTCAAATCTCAATTTTGGTCCCCCCCTAAACTTTAATCTTCACCATAGCAGACGCTTTTAACTTTCTTATTCTATAAAAGGCTTAATATATCCGAAGGTGTTCGAAGTTGTTTCAAAAAACTCGTTATTTTCCGAACTTTCAAAAGGTTTTGTAAGTTGTTATTATTTTATAAAATTTTAAAATGACCTTGTAGCTAACTTAATTTTTAAAAAATGTATCACTTTATTCCTTAAACCTCATGTATCAACTTCTAATTATAGAAAGAAAATTAGAAAAAATAATATGTTTGAAAAGTACAAATAACAAGTTGACACGTGATGTTCAAGAAAAAAAAGTGATGCACTTTTAGAAAATTAAACTAATTATAAAATTACTTTAAAAATTCAAGGATAATCAACTTCTTATAACAACTTAAAATATTCTACCAACGGATTATTTACGTAAATTTTAAAAAATATAATTAAAATATCGAACTTATTTATATGACACATACTTAAAAAAGGCGCCAACAAGATTTGGTTAACAACAAACTTATACCAGTTGGTTTTGCTTAGTATATGAAATCTTAAATTTCGACATTATCTAACTGTATGGAAATATCTAACACCAAATACATCAAAACATCCCTCAACTTGGCTCCATCCGCCCATTGTCACCCATAACTTTCAAAAGGTTCGGATACCCCCCTAATGTTGGTAAAAGTGACCCGATCTGCCCCCTCAACGTCACGTGTCAAAATATGATTCGTTTGACTTTTCAAAGTTGTCATTTTCTGATTTTTTTTGTCTCCAATCAAAAGTTGACACGTGGCATTGAGGGAGCAAAATGGTGCATTTTTGCCAATTTGAGGGGGGTATCCGGACCTTTTGAAAGTTGGGAGTGACAATGGACGGATGGAACCAAGTTGAGGGGTGTTTTGATGTATTTGGCCAATATCTAACTGTATGGAAATAAAAGGTCTTGAGACCACAAACTATCAAATCCATCAAACATTGGGTAGTTGAACAGCAAAAACGTTCAACATAGCTCAATTCCATTTTCTCAATGTATCTTTAAATATTTTCCCAATAAAGTACCAAATTGAGGCTTCTAATCTTTAAATTTGATAAAACTAACATAGGCGTATTGAAATGTAAGATATGTTTATACCCACAATAACTATTGCAATCTTCCAAATCGGATTATAAACTTGTGGATTCAACCTATATTATCATATGTTGTTAGGCCAAATACATAGATAGTTCACTCAATTTGCCACTAAAAGTCTATTGCCCCTCAACTCTCAAATAATCTTTTGAGGCCCCTCAAGTTGGAAAAAATGCATTCCATGACTCATTCATACCATATATATATTTCGTGTTCACGTTGCCTACTGCAATATATTTACTTGAAGATTTTTATATCTGCTGTTGGATTAGACCACTTCCTCACATTGGGATGATATTTGTAAACCCCTGTATGATGGTGGCTTGGGGATTCGGAAGCCTAGGTTTATGAATACATCTTTTTTTATGAAGCTGGGTTTTATGTTGGTTTCTAAGAAGGACACTCTTTGGGCTCGTGTTTTGCTTAATAAATATAAGTGTGAGGATTTCTCTTCAGCTTCAATTCGTAATGGGCAAAGAGTTTCTGTTTTATGGCGAGCTTTGGTGGAGGTGAAGAATGATGTTCTTATAGGAATCAAGTGGGCGGTTAAGAATGGAGAATCAGTTAGATTCTGGTTGGATTC
>CAOJBI014040507.1:0-19624 GCA_948277035.1 Euphorbia corollata
AATAAAAAACAAAATCCTGCTCAAAGTGACTAACCAATACTAATGTTAACGTGAATCAAAATCCAAAATTTTAAAATTAACGTTAATTAAAACTTAAAATAAAAATGTAACATATAACAAGGTTTGAACCGGAACCGTAACCGGGTCAAAACCGGTCAAACCTTGTCCAAACCGGAACAGGAACCGACGGTTACGAACTGAAACCGGAACCGGCGGTTCCACCCTATATAAGGTTTAGGTTTAGGTTCATGAAAACTACGAACCGGAACCGGCGATTCCGGAACCGTGGCCATGTCTACCCAAACCTCATATGATAATTATTATTACAATTATAATAAATATTATACTTACTTTAATAAAATAATTAAAGATAAAGAAAATATTCAAATTCAGTTTCAGATTTCACATTTATGTAATATAATAGTCATTATAACTGGTATAATACTATTATACTTGATACAATAGTCGTTATAACGAATATTATAAAAGAATATTCAAATGGTCAAATACATCAATACTCTTCTCAACTTGATCACAATAGCCTGATGCCACCCTCAATATTTAAAAGGTCCAGTACCCCCCTTATATTGGTAAATATGAACCAACTAAGCCCTTGGAGCTTGGTTGGCAGCTGATGTGGCGTGTATTGAATTGTCAAGCGAGTTGGTTCCATTAAAAAAAAGAAAATATTTTAAGCCTGCAATTAATTCATCTTCCATGGCCCTGCTTCCTAAACCTCACCACCACCTCTACCTCCAACCTCATCGCCAAACCTCTTCCTCCGACCGCCAAGGCTCTCGCCTTCCTTCACTTATCATTTCCCTCGACCTCTCGCCTCCCAAAAATCTTTCTCCATCTCATTTCCTCTCCGACATTATGGCCACCATCGTTGGAGGAAGTTTGACAGTTTCATCGGACGCCGGTCGCTTACCTGGTCTTACCCTCTACTTTTTATTATCTCTTTCAATCTCCAATAACCAATTTCAATTTAACCCAATTCCAATTTCAAATTATTTGTGAGCTTCTGTATGGTATCAAAGCCTACAACAACACTCTAACGAGTTAGATCCTAATTTTTATTTGTTTTTCACAGAATGTCTACTATACCTCAGAAACAAACCCAACTCTTGTCAATGCCGACTACACTACCAACAACGTCACAATCATCCAATTATTTGTGAGCTTCTATATTTTAACCCAATTCCAATTTCAATCTTAATTTCCAATTTCAATTTCATTATCTCTTCTCTCATGGCTTTAGCTCGTACCCGAGAGCTGTAAACTGATTTTAACCCAATCATTTACCCAAAATGATTTGTCGAAGAGTTTGAGTTTAGTAGTACAAAATGATTTGTCGCAAGTGTTATGCTCGCTTACGACCGAGGGCTATAAACTAAAACAAGAAGAAATGTGGTAAAAGCAATCAGTTGAGGCCAAAGAAGAAGATCAAGTAAGCACTAGGATAGCAATTTGGCGATGTAAGGAATGAGAACGAAAAGGAGGTGGATTAAAATATGTTTTTGTTGAATGTAGAGATTTTGCAAAAAGATGTGGAGAAGAAGGAAGTTTATTTCTTAAATTTTTTTTATTTTGTAAATCACATGTCACGATTTCATTTGTTTGAATATTCAAACCTTATAATTCAGTCCCATGTGGAGCAAGTGAACTACACTCTCCATCATGAGACTGGTTTTGTTCGATTTAAGGGTTCGTTTGTTCACTTTTACTTAGTTGAGGGAGGTATTTAGTCTTTTTGTAAGTTGGAGGTGACATTGGACTACTGAAGCCAATTTGAGGGGGTATCGATATATTTGACCTATTCAAATTATTGGAGATAATAAACTATTAAAATCCAGTTTCACATTCCAATGCAATTTCATCTCATGTCATTATACCTGGTATAATGATTGTTATACCAAATTAATAATATTGTAAAATATTTAAATAACTGGAAATAAAAAAAGTATGAAGATCCATTTTCATATTTCACGTTTGAATAATACAAATCATTGTACTTGTTATAGTGATTATTATACATGGTATGATGAATAATATCAGAAAAATATTCAAATCATTTTAGATAAAAAATATTAAAATCAAGTTTCAAATATCATATTCAAATAATATAATAATCACCATACCTAGTATAATGATCATCATACCTTGTATAATAGCTATAAACCAGAAATTAATGATAATTCGTTATTTTTACGTACTTAAAAAATAAAACTTAAATTCACATTTTTTTCTAAAATAAAAACTTTAATTTTGTGACATACATTAAATTGCACTATTGCATGATCTAAAGTTATTTTGTACTTTTCTTATAATATGATAAAATTCCCTTTATTTAAATATACCACAATAAATTACCCATCAACCGGATCTTCGGCTCAACCAGTTAGATCAACAAGTAATTAATAGGTCATGCATATAGCGGATTTTTTTATACAACTCAACCCGTTCTTGTCACCTGATCCGAGTCTGATAACACATGTTACCAATTGATGATAGAGAAAAATTATAAAGAGGAAGGATTGAAATCATTAAAATGAATTACAAAATATTAAACTACAGTAAAATAGTTAACTAAAAGGGATCTATCTTATCGATAAGTGTAGCCAAACAACAAATGAATTGAAGTTAAATTTTGTCTATTAACTATTTGAGAATTAAGTAGAATGAATTACATTTGTTGTACACAAAATTTGGATATAAAATATCAAATCAAATCAAACACTTGTTCATTTGGAGGAGGGAATCAAATGGTTATTATATGTACACTGATTTAGTATTAGCAATTGGAAATGGCCTTATTTTGAAGGTGTACATAAGTATAAATATGATCCCCGTACCTTTCAGATATTGTTATGGGAGAAAATCGAACCTTCAATCGTGTCATACATTCGATTCCGAAGTGCTGATTGAAGTACTCCTCCATTCTACGCACGAAACAATTCGGCAAATGTTAATGTCAGCATTTTGTGCAGATAGCAGATTATTGGTACATTTTTCATGCTTTAAACAAAACCCTTCAAAAGAGGCAATGTTTATAAAGACCGAAATGTTATGGACCGGAATTAACGTATAATGTTGCAAATACAGTGATCAATGGGCCGGGATCTGGCAGCCTTGAAATGGTGAAAATATGGGTCCAAATTGGATCCAGATCCGACCCATTGCCATCAAACTCACTCACGTCTTGGAGCCTAGGCACGCTTTAACTACTATGTTACCTGTAACAAACTTTGATACTATTATACACATACAAGGAATTATTTTCTTAAGTTCGCCTTTATAAGACAAGAATTCTATGAGCTCAAGATTCACTCGTACCTTGTAACACTCACTGAATTGTAAATGATCACCAAATTCAAGTTGTAGGCCTTGTCATTGTGGATAAACCACGGCCTCCTATAGGAAGAACCCCTTGTAAGCCGTCATTCGTTTCTTCTAGTTGCAAGGGATCTGCACAAAAGAATGTCATTCAAAATATTTGTTACACCTATTCCCGATCTATCTCTCTTCTCTACTAATTTCTGCTCTATCTTTACTTATTCCATGTTCAGCCTTGACATCATTCAGCTTATTATATAGAGATTAGACCAAAGAAAACGAAATGAGAATTCTAACTTTGTTCACGTACCAGTGTTATCATCACCAGCCTGACTGCCAGCAACCCCGATGCATGAATATAATGAGCTTTCATCGATCTTTAATTGTTCATAAGCAATGTATATGTCCTCTATAGTGGCAGCATCGTAAAGTGAAGTAAGATCTTTAATGCAAGAAATATCCTGAAACCCGAAACATAAACATATATAAACAAAGCTTAATATAATCAACAATTGACAAAACATGTTCTACAACAAAAAACCACTTGAAAGATGCCGAGTTTACCTTCCTTTCAACAGAAGATGCTTGCAAGTGAGCAAGCAATCCAAGCCAATAGGCATTTGATTTGATCTCGGCTTCATGTCTCATCAAAAGAGTACGTTTTGCCTGTAATTCAAAAAACAGCATTCACATCCATCAACACAAAATGGAAAATAACACACATAATAAATTCTTCCAATGGTGTGCACAAAACTGAACTTTTGTTCTTTAAAGGAAGTAAAGTTCAAACTTAATTCCTAAAAGAAATATCAGTGAAGAGCAGCATCAAGTTCAAACAAGCCATTAAACTAACCCTGTCCAGCTCCCTTTGGACAATCTTGTTACTATGCAACCCTCTTAGAACAGTCTTGCAAGCATCAACAGCTTTATACACCTTTCCTGGAGTCGATGTTACAGATATCACGTACCACCCGAGATTGAGTCTGTCAAAGAGGCTTAACTCAAATGATACATCATATGTCAATCCAAGAGAGTCTCTAACTGTGGTGAATAGCCTGCAAAAAAAAAAAGAATGAACAAATCAATAAAAACACATTTTTTTATTTTATATATCTATCCATAATGATTTCAAATATACTAATAGAGTAATCATCAAAAACTAACTATATCGATGACTTAGAATATCATACAAGTTGGAAGGTGCAAGTATTATAGAGAAGAACTCAACCAAAGTAAAATAATATAGAGAAGAACTCAACCGATGCTACTTCTTTTTTATGGATTTGGTAAATGAAATGGACCGAACACTGGAAGGATTACCTTGAATTGATGATCTCAGCCAGCAACCCCATTGTTATTCCAAAGAAAAGTGGATGACTGCGGAGTTTTCTTTGCCAATCTTTCACAGTATCGTTCCCATTTATCAGCTGCTCCTCTTTTGGTAGTGCATCTGCAAGAAACAGGATGTCAATTGTAGGCACGATAAAAATATGAGTCGAAACACATAATAATGGCCAAAAAGTTGTGTAAAAAACCCAAATAAACATTGTGGATAGATGACTTGTATAGAATAGACATTGAACATAACAGCATCTTCACAAATTATCAATCATCATCATCCCTTTCCATGTTGTAGTTTTTTAGTATAAAAATATAAAGGACAAAATATGTAATTGTTGTGCAATATAGAAATTTATAAAAGAATGGAAGGAACAAGCATATTGTTTATTGAATGAGGACCTGAATTTACACCTAATTGAAAACAAACTTGACTAATGCAACTAATAAAGTGGATATCAAATTGAAACAAATTAAAAATCCAACTAATTGAAGCACTAACGTTAAATAATAGTTAAAAGATTGACTAAAATTTGATTATTTGCTGGAACTGAATTGCAACTTTAACATTCCATAGGAGGCATATGAAGATATTGAATATCAATAACAGTAATATTATCTCCCACAGAAGGAGCAACATCTAAACTAATAACAAACCTAATTAACTGTTGAACATAATCTATTTATTTTTTATAACACTGTACACTGCCAATAGTTATGCATGTAGTTCTGAATATGTCAATGAGATATGCCATATTAATAAAAGATAATGTCATTCCCCATAAGCAGTTGAATTCTATGAAGCTATATGTGGATGAAATAAACAGTTCAACCTACAGCTCCATATCACAACTATGAAAATATCCCAGGTGCTTACGTTAAAGCTAGCAATTTTTTGTCCTAATCACATGTATCTTTATGGGACTATCATTTCGTCTATCTTAAATGGCTGGCAAAATCCTAATGTTAAACAATAAAATGACAATGAAGCAAAACATCACATAAAACTTTTCACATGGTGTAGCAACAAGCATAAAATCCAAATAATGAGTTAAGAAAATACTTCATCTCACAAGATTGTATATTATCATCTTGCTCAAAAGTTTTGAAGAGATTCAGATAATAAAGAATGGCAAGTAATATATTCATTTATGGCACCTGGAGCTGAAACTTCACTAATTGACTTGAACAAATCTTGCCCATCAACTGTGAAACCCCAACGGTTCGGTGCAGGACCAGCAATGTATGCACATGCTCTTTCATCTGTATCTTTCAAAAATACCTGGTTACATGAGAAAACAATAATTATAAGTACATATCTCAGTACAAAGATTAGCAGGGAAAAAAGCTTTTGCAACATACTAAGCAGATAAACAATAGCTACATAATGCGCATTGCAAGCAGCCAAGTCAACCCGTTTTTTACCTTCTATAATGCTAGTAGCTCTGCCACAATGACGCATTTTTCACAGTTGGCTAATTTATACTTCATAAAAACTCGTATGCAATTAAAAATAACTTAATTATGGTCTTACTTGTTGAAACTGTAAATCAGATGGGGAAGGTCTAAACAATACAGGAACAAATTCTTGTTCTCTCTGGGAATTGTTTGTTGCTCTAACAGTGCCTAGGTAGTCAATAATGCAGGACTCTATCTCTTGCTCTGTGAAATCACCAACAATGCTAACCTGAAGAAATGGATGCACCCTTCAAATGACAAAACCTCACATTGAGATGTAAATATTCAGTTTTAAACATGTATGAACATACCTCCATGTTTCCACTCACAAACTGATTCATCACTGCATCCTTCACAGATTGCAATGTTAAATTTTGTAATGATTGCGGTGTTGGTTCAACAAACCGCTCATCTCCATTCAACATTGCTGTCATTAGTTTGTGAGCAGTTGCACGTTCCAAACTTTTTGGAATTGACCGATAGTATGACAAATATAACTGCTTTGCTCTATCAAATGCATCTTCCAGCCAGACACTATGCTGAGACACAAGTAAAAATATTTAGTTAATGGCACCAAAAGCATAAAACATTTCATAGTGAAATGTGGCTTTCAAAACAGAATTACATCCAAAGAAAGTTACTGTTTCTTAAATATTCACATAAAAGGTTGATAGTCAGGTTACCTCAAGCACCATGTGAAGTAGTTCAAATGCTGCTCGCATTCCATTGTCTCTTAAAGTAAAACGGAACTCCATACATATGAATTCCTCAGTTGACTCCAAGGAGCAATTTATCAAGTGATTGACACAAAAAAGTTCTACCTGAAAAACAACATACATGTAGGACAGTCATCTACTCAGAAATTTTCGGATATAAGTTTTACAGACGACAACTTGAAACTACAATAGAAAAAAAAAGGTAGAAGTGATGAAGACGGTAAACCAGTTTAAGTCATCCTTAAAGCCAATTATCCATTAATAAAAATAAAAAATACTGTAACATCTATTATAGGTTAAAATGCTATTCAAAACTCATTCTATGTAATCCTTTGTCAGAAATCTCAGATTAGCCAAACAATACCACTCTCGACAATCCAGCAAACAATAGAACTATGACCAGTGCGAGGCAAATATTATTGAATGGTTAGTTAGAGAAACTCAACAACAGATAGATAAAAAGAAGATAGTAATTGAGAAAACTGCACCATGGAGAAAAACCTCCTATCCCTTCACTAAATGCGAGCCTACAAAATAATCAAAGTTTTTAAAAGCCACCTCCCTCCCTCTCCAAAACGCATATATACACAACCTCATACTCTCTCCATAACTCACTCCAGCTAAGAACCCAAATCCACATGTCTACGTTAATCTCCTTTTACCCTTAATCCCCATTATTCAATCCTCTATCAGCCTCCTTCATACTCTCGCGCGCAAGAAACAAGCAGAATCTCAGAAAATAAGGACTTAGGGTATCAACATACTGTAGTCCTCAGGATATACTGCAGTACAATCACACTACATTCATCATTTTTTGTGACAATTTGCAACTAACTTTAGTAAAAGGTGGCAAGTTCTATGTCATGCTTCAAAGTACATTACCCTTTCCAGCACAGTGGAATGGAAGGCGAGTTCTTGGGTGCGAACAGTTATTAGTGACTTGTTAATGTATCCTTCGATGTTTGCACTCATTCTATGATTACAATCTAGCTGATTTCTAAAAGGAAAAAGAATTATATAATACTTTATCATGCTACAACCAGAGTTTATTTAAAACCAAATTTCTGTGGTGCATGCAGGGGAGGAATTTTGAAAGACATAATTGTGCTTATATTTGATTGATCTTGAAGCCTTATATTCATTTCAGTCTTTTAATTCATATCACTTCAGCAAAGCAAATCTGCCTATTGACAATTTTGGGGGTACAATGGCAAACATGCAGGGTAAAAATCTTAATTAGAATCTCGCATTACAAGAAATTAGAGAACTTCATTAAAATAACATAAGAGATATTTCAATTAACCAGATAGAGCACCAACATCTACTACTAATACGAAAACATGCGTGGAATATCACTACTAATTTATTATTCTGAACATAGGCAGTAAAAAAAAAGCTGCACAAACTGAGCGTTCCTTTACCTGCTCCCTAGAAAAGTTACCAACACGTCCTCCCTCACTAAGAGTTCGAACACCTACTATGACAGCTCCTTTTGACTCTGTACTTTCAGCAGCTCGTCCTCCACCAACTATAAGTCGCATTACACCTCCACGTGATTCGGTCTTTGAAATCTATAAGAAGACATGAGATATTCCAACATATTTCAGAAAACAATTATGCTTTTTTTCTAATTCTATTGAATAAGAAATGTCAAAACTGAAAATGTCATTGAAATTGCTCATAAACATTATCTCAAAGAAACATTCATACTTGTACATAATAGCATAGTATACTCTAAATATAAGATAGTGTATCTAATATTTTCTTATCTCAGTAAGTGCATAATCCATATTACCTTGCAATATGTCTACTTATACCCTTCAAGCAGTATTTTCTCAATATTTCATTTTTCTCCTAAGAATACAAAATGAAGATGCACCATGTACTAGAAATACTTATTGGCTTTTATAAAAAAAATGAAAAAAAACACCTCTATGCATGAAAAAATAAAGATACATAAGTTCTTCCTCTGCAATACTACTTTTTCTGTACAGAATTTAACTCATTCGACCTAATGTCACCTTAAAAATCATTTACACAAGGTTAGCATACCAAGATAGGAGTTGTTTCAATACCATTTGGATAATAAAATGAAGACCTACTAGCAACTTATTATCGATTTTCTTTTGTGTGAATGATATGGTTTATACCAATGGTGAATGACAAATTCCCTGCTAATCTTTTGAGGAGTTTGGCATATTGTCAGAGGCATCAAGGAAGCCAGTGAAGACACTCCATATATGTCAAATGTTCATAAGCAAGTTATTTTAAAACTTTCCATGTACGCCATTCAATGGAGTAATTACACAAGAATAAAGTGTTCATAATGTGTTCAGCCCATACTGCTTTACGATCCGTACAGATGCAACAACACAAGAAATGTCAATTGTTTAAGGATGGCCCCAATAATTTGTATTCACTAACTTAAGTAGTATTAATGTTGCTTCTCTTATGATTAGAATTTTCTTCTACTACTATTTTTTAAAAAAGGTCTGGTGTATCATATATGTAAAAATGAAAGCATGATAAAGAATTTCATAATTAAGGAGAGCCAGTTTCATACAATGAGTGACCAGTGAAACAATATATTCTCATCACCTTATAATTTACAGCAATTCCATTTGACAGACAGCATTGGGTAATTCCTGTTTCTTGGTCATGCAGCTTCAACAAATTTAATTGTGGAAGCAAAGGGACAAAGGATGGTTGGCGTTCTACCCTCAAATCTTCTAACTGTGAAGAAGATATCAATTCTTTTGGCACTTCGAGCTGCAGCAAACCAATACATTCAACACCATGTTCAATTCAATTCAACACGTGTTACCATACAAAACATAAAACAACTGCAACTGAAATAGGTATCATAAGTTCTAAAGGAAACCTCTGGCTCAGCCTCAATGGGTTCTTTCAGTCCTGATTCTATTGCTACCGTAATTTCACTTGGCGATATCTTGAACTCAGTTTCACCAACTCCATCAATATGCACTTTGTTTGGGACGCATGCAACTATTGCTGCAGGAAGAGGTGCAGTAGGTTTTCCAAAATCTGAAATAAATTCCAACACCTTGGCACCAATAGAGTTAACCTACAAGATGGAAAAAAAAATACTCAAAAGTGATAAAGCAGGTGAACAGCACAAAATAACAAGAACATAACCAAATGGAGAGGAAAGTGAAAAGTAAAAACGTAAATAAGTACCATAGAGTTGATTCAAGACTTAAAAAAGAAAACAGAGGTACATCATGTGAACAAGCCCTGGCCAGGGAAGCCCCTCCCATATGGTTACAAAATCAATTAATTTGACGAGAAGAAATGCAACAAGTAATACAATGATTTGTGTGAACTTAGATTGTGCCTTTTCAGTTGTAATTTGTAAATATACACATGTTAAAAAGAATTACTAAAAAAAGTTCCTTAATATTTGCTGAATCAAGAGACAGTGTTGTGACATGTAAAGTTGAAAAGGTCATGGCATGATGACAAGAAAAATTACCTCTTCAAGAGTGACCGTCTCAGCAACTGCAATCAAACTCTCATGGCCCTGTCTTTGATCCATCACAGTGTGGCCAAGTGCATCACTCTCCATTATAAATTCCAAATTGTCAACAGAAGAAACATTATCTATCATAGCTGCAAGATGCTCACTATCTTTCAGAAGAGCACCCATGTAACGAGTTAATTCACCCTTTGTAACACCAAATTCCTTAAGCCTTCGAACCTGTACCATACAGAAAAGAGGAGATAAAAAACAATCAGGAAGAAAATGCAAAGAAGTACGAGTCTCAGCAGAATCATTTATAAAAATAAACATCATGCTGCCATGCACTAGAGTAATTAGACCAAATAAAGAAAAAGATGTCTCCCAGTAATTAAGTAACATATGTAAGGCAACAAATGAACATCCATATGAAAATACCTATGAAGCTCCCATGCACAAACAAGTACAACGTAAGTACCAAATGAATTAGGCCAGAATTCTCCTTTATTTGATAATATATGAAAATGCTGGTTAAATATAACGACAAAATAAATTTGAGAAGAAAAAGATAGTTATGTATGATACTAAATTCAAATAAAGAAGAAATTTTGGTAACAAAAGCAGATAGAAAGACCAAAAGATATTAAACCCCAACAGGTTCAGAGAATATGAACTTCTTAGCATAACATTACTTCATGACCATATCTATCAAATTACTGTTGTTAAAACCGCTAGGTGCTCGTCCAAGTGAAGCAAAGTGCTACATAACATAAATAAATACTTTATACTTCAATATGCTACATGATAAAAATAAAAATAACTATAAAATTAAAATTAAAATCAACTATCATATAAAATAACTTATATATTAAAAAAAATATTAAATATTTACCGCATAATTAATTTATATAAAATGGATATTTTTTATGAAAAAATGAAATAAAATTTGATTTATATATATATATATACACACACACACACAAATTTAAATTCATTACTATTAGGAGATTAAAAAAATTAAGGATTGTGGGAACATAAGATTTGAAGTGGGTTAGTGTAGGTACTTTTACCAAAAACTAGCTGCTAACCATTCATTTAATAATGGTATTTAAAAAAAAAAAGAAAGGAATATGAGCAGTCTTCTTCTCCCTATCAACTTATCCTTTCTGGTCATTGCAAAAAGAAAAAACCTGTCACTTCTTCTACCTCAAGTCTCAACTACTAATTCAAGTTTCAACCCCATAGTTTCTTACCAAGGGTTTTGGGCCACGCTACTAACCTCCAAGGCAGCAGGTCAGCGTGTGCTCCTAACTTAGGTATGGAATCTGCTGTTTTATGTCTATCCCTACCCCAAAATTCCATTTTTCATTGAGGCGCCAACACATGAGGCACTCATCTAGGCAGGCACCTCGACTCGACGCCGGCGAGGTGCTCAACTGGTGGTGACTGGGCAACTAGGCAAGAACCTCAGGTGCTTTTGACAACACTATCAAATTGCTACTAGATAATGGGGAAGCTTAAAATTTCCATCTCTCCATCATTGCCAAAACACCAAAAGCTCAACTCTATCATTTATTTGGCATACTTCACAATACTATCCGAGAGATAGGAAAGAACTAAATGAGAGATGTGCATCATGTATTAGTTGGCAAAAGTACAAACCTCTTGAACAGCAACTCTAATAGCACTCTGCCAATTCTTCGGTTCAGCAGTCACTGTGAGAGTTGTAACAGTGCATCCTTCCCTTCCAGAATCACTATGATCTAATTCAATTGAAGTAAATGGTGGATTTGAACTCTGAAATTTTTCACAAACAGAAGCAGTTAACAAATTAAAATGATGTGAACTCAAAGATACAGGTAGGAAAACAACAAAGTAGAAGTCATCAACATAATTTTTCAATTTGATTTGGTATTTTACACAATACTCAGAACATGGAAGTGCACAAAACAGTTTTATTAATTACCAAATAAAAGTTTCAAGCACTGTCTACGAAAGAGTACTCATGGATTCATGATATCTCCCACAACAAAACAACAAATAATTACCGATTGTCTATATTTTCATTAGAAAGTCTAGACAGCATTATATTTTGTACATGTTAGTTCCAGGTTGCAATTGTCATCAAATCAGTCAGCATCATGACAGAGAATGATTATAGAATATAAACATTCAATGATTATTCCTTGCATGAAAATGTGAGGAGATGGAAAAACAAAAATTTAAACAGTTATTTACACAGTAAAACAATAACAAAAATAAATGGTAAACAAATCAGATCAGTAAATCATTTCAGCATATTCATACACCATATACCTTATATCGTGTGTTAATGCGAAAATGCAATGCAGATAGGAATATCCTCTTCATCAAAACATTTCGCAAATCACCATATGTGTGGACCTTATTCACCGGGATCTGAAGCATAATACGAAAAATGATGTAAAGATCAACAAAAAAATAAGCGTGACAAAAACAGAACATGAAAGGTTAATAATTCCTGAACTATGCAAAAGAAGCAACCCCAATAACTTGATAAATAATAACACGTGCCTTGCAGAACATATTAATTGAGAAATTCTGAAGCAACTCATGTTGAAATATCTGTGGAGGTTTCATATGCACATTGGTTCCCGGGAGAGACCAATTATGCTGCACAGGTGGACGAACAGCGTGCCTTTCCTTCTTCAAGATTTTATATTGATCTGAACCTGACAACTTTTCTGGAGAGGAACTTCCAGAAAGCCCTGAGAACTTGGGAAGAAAGCTAGCCATTCCTCCAAATGCACGAGGAGTAGGTGGAGGAGCTGTCTCATTTTCAATACCAGTTTGTCCAAAGACAGTCTGCATAAAAAAATTTACTGTAATACTCTGTTTTTATATTTAGAAGAAACAAACCAGAAACAAGCCTTTTACATATGCTAATTTACTTTCTTGAATCTTGACTTACTTCAATCTGGTGAACTGTCTTTGGGATGTCATCGATGTCACCAACAATGTATAAGGTTGAATTAGCCGGGAAGTACCAACGCTCATGGAATTTCCTAATTTTATCTGCATCCCACTTCTTAATTTGTTCTTCTAATCCAATTGGGAACCTTTTACTCAGCTTGTTTTCAGAATGTAGATGTTGTAGTAACTGCTCAATAAAAAGAAAACCATCTTAAAGTACTATAAAATGTTAATATCCAGCAATGTCAAAATATATTTAGCTTCAACCTTTCAACACTTGAAACAAATTCATGTACCTGGCAATCTACACGATACTCTATAGTGTTCATCATCTGTAGTTCCGAAAGAATAGCACGTCTTTCTTTTTCTACTCGAGAGGAAAGAAACTTTGGATGGAAAGCTATCTGTCACCATGAAACATGCATGCGTATTAGATACGCCGAATTCTACATCCTTGATTGAAATGTCATCAAATGACATCATTCATGTTAGAATATTTCTATGCACCATGAGAGAGTAACATATGCTCGCACATGCAGTGGAATGAGGTAAACAAAAACTAGTGAGATTATGACAATTTGATGCATTATTAAGGAATTGCTAATTTGTTATAAATTCAAGGCATGCATAATAAACACATGAAAATTTCTTGTTTGTACCTCATTCAAAGCATCCAACACCGAAGGAAGTAGATCAACATTAGCATCCTGAAGAAATAAACAATTTTCCACTCAAATATTCAAATTAGCTCAAAGATAAAATATATAAAGAGATTGAAGTAACTAAAGTAACAAAAATGCAACTAACCTTTGTTGTAGCTGGTGAATGGATATGGAATACAGTATGGTGAAAATCAGTGTATGCATTTGATCTGGCCCCAGTGCCAAGAAGTTTCTCCCGTTTCTTGCTTCCAAGAAATGCAACGTGTTCAATCATATGCGCAATTCCTTGTTCATCATCTTCCTCGTCTATGGATCCGGCATGAACTTCCATGTGTGCTTCAAACCTAAAATAAGAAAATATTTTCATGTCACAAGCATCAAGGTAGAGACTGAAGAATCCCGATAACACAAGAATATACCAACTAACAGTAAACAGAAAACCATATAAATCAATCCATGGCACTCCAATAGCTAAAATTAAGAGTGGAAATTATTTTTTCCACTTAAACACACATGCACCAATTTATATATTGGAAGTCTCACTTGTTGGACATTGCTATCTCTTTTCAATAAAAAAACTCAAATATCATTAGATGAACTGAAGTGAGGGTCAGTTAATACGTGTCTGGTATCATCACAATTTAACAATAATTTCTTTAAAAGATATATGAATCCAAGACACTCACATGCATTTTGTTTATTCAATATATAGTCCAATCTCTATAGCTACAACAGTAGTCGAAGGCACAATAAAGACACAAGGGGCTCAACCTGGCGCAAGATGCCAAAAAAAAAAAAATATTGCACCCCCAAAATATACAGTTTTACATAAATATTATAGATGCAGAAAATTCATAAAACACAACTAATTAAAGCCAAAAACAATAGAATTTCACTAATCATAACAATCTACAACTAGAAACAAGACATTAAAAATCTGGTATTATATATTTAGTTAAGAAAGTATCTTCTTAGAGAGGCTAAACTTATCGCTTAAAAAGTAATGTCCATTTTCTACAAATATGATATTTTGGTTATAATTTTCTGCAGACTAAAAAAGAAAGAAAATATATGAGATGTGTCATGATCTAAGAGTTGTAATTAGACTGTTAAGACTAGTAGTTGAATGAAGCTATTATTCTCTGTGATTGACAACATTTTCACTACCTAGTCTCTAGTTCTAAAAGGCAGATTGTTAGTGAATTAGTATAGGAAGGCACAATAAACGGTTAGGTTATTTTGTCTCGTAACACAGTTGTGCAATTCTGTTAGCAGAATCCACCATAAACAGGAGACAGTTGTAATGCTTGTTTCATCAATGAAAATACAACAGTTATTCTGAACTTCTCTCTAATTCTCTCTTCTCTCTTATCCTGTTCTTCCCTATCCTCATCTTCTTCTCTCTAATCTTTCTCTTCTACCAATTCCAGTTCTAATTCAGGTCTGATCCTGACAAGATGCCTAAAATTTTATTGGCTTAAACTTAATATCCAGATGTCATTCAGATTTGAGTCACCAACCCTACATCTTCTTTAATCCCATTGAAGTAATAAAGAAAAATCACAGTGACAGCCATGTGTTAAAATATCAATTTCCACATTACGCTTTCTTTATTTTCTATTTGGTACCATAAATCATTCAATTTCCCATTTATTCTTATTTGTTTGTTACACTTTTTAAGTCTTCGAGACAGTACATTCATCAAATCTATTTTCCCTTCATGTTTATATTCTTAAAGTTACTGAAACATTTTTTTCCTAGGCATAGCACCTCGGCTTCCTTGGCCAAGACGAGCGCCTGCCAATGACCAACGCTTCCAGTAAGGATGCGTCTTGGGTCCCACCAAGGCAAGCCAGGTACACCTTGCAGTGCCCCAGCATCTAGAGCGAGCCTCGCCTGCCTTTAACTACTATGATAGCTATGTGTGATATTAACCTTCAATTTTAAATGATGAGCAACTATATAAACAGTAAGCTAAGTATCAATTGGGGCAAGCCAGGTACACCTTGCAGTGCCCAGCATCTAGAGCGAGCCTCGCCTGCCTTTAACTACTATGATAGCTATGTGTGATATTAACCTTCAATTTTAAATGATGAGCAACCATATAAACAGTAAGCTAAGTATCAATTGGGGGATATTTTGATGCAACACCTACCATTTGCAAACTACAACAGTTATCTTAGAAAACTATTATGCTAAATTCAAATCAGAAGCAAAATCTTAATAAGGATTGAATTTAAAGTTCAAGCATTAGACGATATTCCACATCTAATGCTCTTGATAACCCTATCATTTGATAGAGAAGTGAGGGGAAACACCTACAGTGAAGCATCCTAGGACAATAAAACAAGACTCCTAAGGTCCAAATGATCTATTAAACGGAGATGTTAAAAACACAATAGGCAACATCCTAGGCATAATTTAAGGATATCATTTCTGAAAACCGAAGGTGGCAGAACTTGAAAGGCAATGGCTTTGAGCCAAACGCAAAGTTGTTTTTGAATATATTAAACAGTGATGTTAAACTTAATGATAGGCAACAGCCAACAGGCTAGGCATCATTTAAGGACACGCAGCGTACTTTGAAAGAGGCACTGGCTTCGTGGCAATCACAAAGCTATTTTTGGTTCTTCTTATGTGATTAAATTTTATTCACTGATTCAAGGGGATCTGGTCCTTCGTAAGTGATCTTTGTGTAGTCCATTCACGTATTAAAGGAAGTCTAGAAAACAATTGAGAGTTTTAAAATTCATTATTATCATTAAGAACCACAACTTGCAATATAAGAATAAACAACAAGTACGGAAACAATAAAAGAAAATTCCCCTTCATCTTTTAAACTCGTGATCCAGCACAGCTATCCAAAAACTTGAAAAAAGAGAAAGACAAATAAGAATAAAAAATTTGCATTTCATTGTCTTAAACATATATAGTATTTGCTACTATTTTCTTTTTTTATTTTATTTAACATTCCTCGAGCATAAAGTCAAGGCATATTCTTTATTTACATAACATGTTCTTTTTTTGAAGAAAGGAAATTGACACCTTTCTATCCTTTACTGTTCAAATGGATATAGCATACCTGTTTGGTGGAACTTTGTTTGGTAATATTAGATAACGTAGGCCATTCTTCAACTGCCCTCTGTACAACTTCGGGTGAGATGGAAGTTCAGTGCCTAAAAATTCAGCAATTCTTGCTCCTACTAATTCAGGGTATAACAAATCTGAATCCTGCCTCTCGACAATACCATCTGGACAAGCTGTACTTGCAGCATGTGGCTCATTCGGACCCACAGATGCACAAGGAACATGCACATGCTTCACCTGACATATAAACAGTCAAGATTGCAATTGTCTTGGCAGTATTTGCAAAAACTAGAATGATTTCAAGTTTATGTAACGGAGGAGAAAATCTGTTTCATATTCAAGTCTGAAAGAAGTTTTTCAAGTAGAAGCTATTTACTTTATCCTTATTGATTGGGAATGCAGCCTGATGTATTTGTTAAGCACTGACATTCAAATTGGGAACCATTTCCAGCTTAAAAGTAGGATGAGACTAGTTGGAAACAAAGGCCAAGAGAGATCAGCCTACATAAGTATGTATCTGGTTTTCTTCATTCCAGATTCAGTTGTAAAGGTTTTATAGGAAATCTAAATATTCTTCCAACTAAATCTCTCTATCGATGACTAATTGTAAAATTCTATCTCCCTGAACTCTGCATCACTAGGTCATATAGACAATCAAGGTTCATTTGGATTACTTCCTCACTGCAACCAAACATCTAGCTCGGGATATGAAACAAGTTTTTCAGTAACTACTCTCATAACTAGTTCCAAATAGCGCAAAAAAAGCCCAAAAATCAAAGAACAGTGAAGGCATCCAAGTTATTACAACTCATTATCTTTTCCTATCGCTCCTAGTTAGCGTACTAGTAAGTATAAAACACGAATGCTTAATTAAACATTAGAAAACCAGATAGAATCAACTGAATATAGTTGCCAACCCCCAATAAATATATACAGACAGAAAGTAGTGAGATGGCACCAAAATTTACACAGAAAATAAACAAGACAATACAAATGCAGGGGATTACTAACCGAAGAAGTAGCAAGTGAACGCCCAGGCAAACAAAAAGTAGATTTGTCGAGGAAGGCTAGTGGTATGGATTTTCCTATACTAGAATTCCTCGTTCGGCGGTTAAGGGGGCAGCAAGAAATGCATGTAGGAGCTGAAACAGAAGCCTCGGAACCTCTTTCATGAAGCAGAAAAGCGTTTTGCTTTACAGAGAATGAACCTCTATGAGTCCGCCTACAAAGAAAATGGTGAATTACAACACAAACAACACTTAAAGCAAGATGATACCAATACAAGAGAGTGAAACAAACATACTTATGGTGTTTTGAAGTAGGCTGAGATACAAGACGGAATCGAGCTGAAGAAGTAGAAAGGAAAGACAAATTCCGGGACTGAGTAGGACTAACTCGACAGCATCTTGAATGGCGGCGGTCATCCCTCGGACTCAAACAAGGACGGATTTGCGGAACGCTCATAAAAAGAGAAGTTGACGCAGAGGCAAAGGCAGCGCCAGCGGCTGAGTTAGCAGCCATTGCACTAGCAAAACCAGAATACAAGCAATTCGTCGGATAACGATCAAGATTCAAGAAAAACAAAATTGAACAGAGCAATCGAAGGAATTGAAAATCAAGAAAAGAAAGAGGAAGAAGAAGGAAACACCTTATCTATCAGTTGCAGGGTATTATCACTTGAGAGTTGCGCTCTTTTTCGGCTCTGAAAGGGAAAAAGTATCAACGCCCCGCCTGCCTGGCCGCCTTCGTCAATCGTTTCAGTGTTTTCTTTTTTTATATATATTGTTGGGTTTTATTTTCTTATTTTCTTTTTTTTGTGGTCGACTTAATTTGAATGACGTGTACTCAAAGCTCGGCAAGATTTTTGTGTTTTTTTTTTCTTATACAAACCCGGGTTTTCGTCAATACTTTAGAAGTTTCATAGTTTTAGTTCAAGAATTATCGTACGGTGAGTAGGATTTTTTTATACAAGTTGTTGGTCGAATGATAGAGGATTTTTTTATACAAAGTTCAACCCAATGTAGGTTCGGGTGGCTTATCTCAATATATGTTACTCGAGTCCAAGCTATGAACATTGGGTCAGGCGAGTTTGTTAAACATGTCTATTGGATGGTTAGGTTTTATGAGCTTAATTACTAGAATTTCATGCCGTATTTGAGAAAATAAATATGATCGTAAGAATGAGAAATACTTCAAATAAATATAGATTTAATATTTTTTTATTTGAAGTATTATTTGTTATTCTGGTTGATGTCGGTTATCAATTTTCAACTTGAGATCATATTTACTAAAGAGTATTTGTCAAAAGAGGGTTGTTTCCTAAGAATATTTAGGCTCATTAATTATCTAATTACAAATCAAGCCTTTTAGATCAAAATATTTACAAATTGACGTCCTATATATATACTTCCTTTTCTATGTCATCAACAACATCTCAGTCATAAAATTTTTTCTCTCCTGTTTCAGATTACGCTTCTGATTCTTTCTTCTTCTTTTTGCTTCCTGTTTTGCGATTTCGCTTTTGATTCTCTCTTCTTCTTATCTCTTTCATCAATTTCTTTGATTCGTTAATATCTACTATCAATCTGTCTTCAGAT
>CAOJBI014042345.1:0-12569 GCA_948277035.1 Euphorbia corollata
CTGGTGGTGGCTGCCGTGCTGTATGGCCTGCACCCGAATGGCTGGTACCTGGGCACGGTGCCGGTGTGGAGCTGGGTCAGCGGCGGCGCCGGCTTGGTGGCCCTGCTGGTCGCCTGGCTGCGGCGCTGAAGCACTAAGACACTGCGACAGGCGGCCTGCCGCATCCGGCTGGGTAGCGGCTGCGCCTGCAGCGGCACGATGACGAAGCCGTCCCCGGCGAGGTAGTGATGATCGATCTGCACGCATTGAAGGACGAACTGGCACGGTTCGGTAGCGACAACGATGCGCACCAGCCGGAGCGTGGCCGGCGCATGCTCAACATCACGCCCGACACCGGGCAATTGCTGGCCGTGCTGGTACGCGCCACCGCTGCGCTGCGCGTGCTGGAAATCGGCACCTCCAACGGTTATTCGACGCTGTGGCTGGCCGAAGCGGCCGCCGCAATCGGTGGGCACGTCACCACGGTGGAGCTTGCGGCCGACAAGGTGGCCCTGGCGCAGGCCACGCTTGCACGCAGCGGCCTGGCCGCGTCGGTGGAGGTGGTGCACGGCGACGGCGGCACGTGGCTGACCCAGGCGGCCAGCGCCAGCATCGATCTGGTCTTCCTGGATTCGGCGCGCGGCGAGTACGTGCGCTGGTGGCCAGCACTGCGCCGCGTGCTGCGCGGCGGTGGCCTGCTGGTGGTCGACAATGCGCTGTCGCATGCCGACGAACTGGCGCCGTTCACCGCGCTGCTGGCTGACGATCCGGCAGTCACCTGCAGCGTGGTGCCGGTGGGCAAGGGCGAATTGCTGGCGGTGTGCGGCGCGGCCTGAGCGTGCGCCGCCGAGCTGCCACGCCCTCAGGCCTCGATGCGCGTGGTCGGCATGCGCCGTAGGGCGCGGCGACGCAGTGGCATGCGGTGTCGACGATGCGGATAATCCGCCGGTGAGCACATCCCCCAAGCACTTGCAGATTCTCTTCCAGGACGAGCTCCTGGCCGTCGTCGACAAACCCGCCGGGCTGATGGTCCACGACAGCAAGCTGGCGCGCGGGGAGGACGACTTCCTGGCCGACCGCCTGCGCGAACAGCTGGGCCGGCCGATCTTTCTGGTGCACCGGCTCGACCGCGCGACCAGCGGCTGCCTGCTGCTGGCGTTCGACCGCGAGGCCGCCAGCGCGCTGGGCAAAGCCTTGATGGCCGGCGAGTTGGAGAAGGACTATCTGACCGTGTGCCGCGGCTGGCCGGCCGAGGAGCGCTTCATCGTCGACCACGATCTGGACGGCGGCCCCGGCAAGCCGGTCAAGAAGCCGGCGGTGACGCACTTCCAGCGCCTGGCCACCGGCGAGCTAGAGATCCCGTCCACCGGTTTTGCCACCTCGCGCTATGCGCTGCTGCGCTGCCAGCCGCAGACCGGGCGGTTCCGGCAGATCCGCCGGCACATGAAACACCTGTCGCACCACATGATCGGCGACACCAGCCACGGCGATGGCCGGCACAACCGCAGCTTCCGCATGCTCGGCATCCACCGCATGCTGCTGCACGCCGAGCGGCTGGGGTTTCCGCATCCGGCCGACGGGCGGCGCATCAGCGTCACCGCGCCGCTGGATGTGGAATTTTCCAAGGCCTGCGCATTGCTCGGGTGGGAGATGGCCGCGCTGGGAGCGGTGCAGACGGCTTGATGCGGTGCGCGCGGCTAACGGTCAACACGCCCACACGATCTGCTGGAAATCCACACAACCGTACCCTCACCCCATCCCCTCTCCCGCAGGAGAGGGGCCAAGCGCCTCCTCACCGAGTGGGACAAGCGGGTTGGCGCAATCGTCGTCAGCGCCACCACCGCCACCGTCGCAAGCAGCAACCGCCACAGCAGGCACGCTGTTCCGATTCCCCAATCCCGATTCCCCCATCCCCGCCCTTCAGGGCTTCTGCGGTGCCGCCGCCGGCGTATTGACGATCTTCTCCAGGTCCTTCTGCAGGTCGGCAAACAGCGGCAGCATCTTCTGCTGGATCGCGCCCATCAGGTTCTGGGTCAGTGCCGGGGTCTTGTCCAGCAGGCTCTGGCCGGCCGAGCTCTCGTAGAACTCGGCCATGGCCAGCACGTCCTCGCGCGAGAACGAGCGTTTGTAGATGTCCACATACATTGGCCGCAGCTCCGACCACGACAACGCCTTGCGCACGGTCTGGCGGGTGCGCTCCTGGATGCGCTGCAGCTGGGCCTGCTGGTCGGCGTCGAGCTGGCGCTGGGCGGTGAGCTGGGCGAACTGTTGCTGCTGCATCGCTTCGATCTGCGGCAGCATCGTGTCCAGCATGGTCTGCGCGCGCGAGGCGGCCAGCAGGCGGTTGATGTCGGCATCGCTGGGTGCCTGCGCAAACGCGGCGGGCGTGGCCAGTGCCAGCGCGGCCAGCACGATCAGGCGGCGCGCCAAGGCGCGGGCGGCGGCAACGGAACGGGGCGGTGTCATCGGAGCATCCTGCACAGTCGGGGAACCGGCCGCAGCATACGGGAAGCCGGCGTTCGCGCGCGCGTCCATGCCGGTGCCGATACAATCGGCCCGATGGCCAGCGACCCGATCCAGATCACCCCCAGCCTGACGATCCCGCCCAGCGAGATCGTCGAGCGCTTCGTGCGCGCCAGCGGCGCGGGCGGGCAGAACGTCAACAAGGTCTCCACCGCGGTGGAACTGCGTTTCGACGTGGCCGGGTCGCCGTCGCTGCCCGAACCCCTGCGCGCGCGGCTGCTGTCGCGGCGCGACCGGCGCATGACCGCCGATGGCGTGCTGGTGATCGACGCGCAGCGCTTCCGCACCCAGGACCGCAACCGCGAGGATGCGCGCGAGCGGCTGGTCGAGATCATCAGTGCCTGCCTGTCGGTGCCCAAGCGCCGGGTCGCCACCAAACCGAGTCATGGTGCCAAGCTGCGGCGGCTGGATGCCAAGCGTGAGCGCAGCCATATCAAGCGTGGACGCTCTGCGTCCCACTGGGAGTAAGCGTGAGTCACACCGACCCGTCGTTGCCACCGGTAACACAGGCCAACATCCTGCTGCAGCCCTCTCCACCCAGAATGCCACGCGCCCATGGCCGCTTCGGCCGCTGGCTGGGGCGCACCGCACTGCGTCTGACCGGCTGGCGCCTGCTCGGGCGGCTGCCCGACGAACCCAAGCTGGTGATGATCGTCGCCCCGCATTCGTCCAACTGGGACGGCTTCCTGGGCTTTGCGGCCAAGTTCGCGCTGGGCTTCGACGTGCGCGTGCTGGGCAAGGCGCAGCTGTTCTGGTGGCCGCTGGGTCCGCTGCTGCGCAAGCTCGGCGCCATCCCGCTGGACCGCAGCTCGCCGCAGGGCACCATCGGCCAGGCGGTGCGGCTGATCCGCAATTCCGAACAGATGTGGTACGTGATCACCCCCGAGGGCACCCGCAAGCGGGTGGAGCACTGGAAGGCCGGCTTCTGGAAGATTGCCTCCGATTCCAAGGTGCCGATCCTGCCGGTGTATTTCGACTACCCCAGCAAGACCGTGGGCATCGGCGAGCCGTTCTGGACCGGCACCGACATGGCCGCCGATATCGCCGCAATCCGCACCTGGTACCGGCCGTGGCGCGGCAAGCATCGCGATACGCTGTGAGAATGCGGCCGCGCGCTTGAAAGGTTTTTGTCGCTGCCGGTCGCCTGCATTCATGACCGCCGCCGCCGGGCACCCCGCTGCCTCCAACGAGGAAACACCATGATGGGCTTGTCCGCACGCGCACTGTGTTTGTCGCTCTCGCTCCTGCTTGCTGCCGGCCCCGTGCTGGCGGCCACGCCGATGCTGGTGATCCACGGCGGCGCCGGGGTGGAGAAATCCAGCCTTTCCAGCGAGGAACAGGCGCAGGCGCGCGAGGCGATGCAACGCGCGCTGCGTGCCGGGCACGCGGTGCTGCAAGGTGGCGGCAGTGCGGTGGATGCGGTGGCGGCCACCATCTCCGTGCTGGAGGATGCGCCGCAGTTCAACGCCGGGCGCGGTGCGGTGTTCACCCATGACGGCAAGAACGAACTGGATGCCGCGATCATGGACGGCGCCACCGGCAAGGCCGGCGCGATTGCCGGCGTGCACACGGTCAGGAACCCGATCCAGCTGGCGCGCAGCGTCATGGACCATTCCAAGCACGTGATGCTGGTCAGTGACGGCGCCGAACAATTCGCGCGCGAGCAGGGCGTCACGTTGGTCGACCCCGGTTATTTCCGCACTGACAAGCGCTGGCAGCAACTGCAGAAAGCGCGCAAGGCCGAAGCCGGCGACCGTCAGGCGCAGGCCGAACTGGACCTGGAAACCGCCAAGCATTTCGGCACGGTGGGCGCGCTGGCGCTGGATCGCGCGGGACACCTGGCCGCCGGCACCTCCACCGGTGGCATGACCAACAAGCGCTATGGCCGCGTCGGCGATGCGCCGATCATCGGCGCCGGCACCTACGCCAACAGCCAGTGCGCGGTGTCCGGTACCGGCTGGGGCGAGTTCTACATCCGTGCGGTGGCCGCCTACGACATCTGCGCACGCATGAAATACGCCGGGCAGTCGTTGCAACAGGCCGCCGACACGGTAATCGACCAGGAGATTCCCAAGGCCGGCGGCGACGGCGGTGCCATCGCGCTGGATGCGCAGGGCAACGCCGCATTCCCGTTCAATACCGAAGGCATGTACCGCGGCTGGATCGGCGCCGACGGCAGCCCGCACGTGGCGATCTTCAAGGACGAGACGCTGTAGCGCGCGCATCCCCAATCGCACCCATCTTCCCAATCCAACGGCACATGCCGACGCTGCGCAAACCCGCTAGCGTGACCGGCTGCGCTACCCACTCAGGAATCACACGCCATGTCGCGTACCGTCGTTCTGGCCGCTGCCATCACCCTGGCACTGGCTGCTTGTTCTGGAAAAGATTCGTCCGGTAAGGAGTCCACCACCGTGCCCGAAAAGACCGCCACCACCCCGGCCGCGGATGCTGCGCCGAACCCGCTGCTGACCGCCAGCACGCTGCCGTTCCAGGCGCCGCCGTTCGACAAGATCAAGGACGCCGATTACCTGCCGGCCTTCGAAGAAGGCATGCGCCTGCACCTGGCCGACATCCGCAAGATCGCCGACAACCCCGAGCCGCCCAGCTTCGACAACACCATCGAGGCGATGGAGCGAAGCGGCGAAACGCTCACGCGCGTGTCGCGCATCTTCTTCGGGTTGGTGCAGGCCGATACCAGCGATGCACGCCAGAAGATCCAGGAAGAGATCGCGCCCAAGCTGGCTGCGCATCAGGACGAGATCAATCTCGACCCGAAGCTGTTCGCACGCGTCAAGACGATCTATGACCAACGCGACACGCTGAACCTGGAGCCGGAGCAGAAGCGTCTGGTCGAGCGCGACTACGAAGAGCTGGTGCGTGCCGGTGCGCAGCTGTCGGAGGCCGACAAGGCCAGCCTGCGCAAGCTCAATATCGAAGAAACCACGCTCTCCACCCAGTTCCATACCCGTCTGGTGGCCGCCTCGGCCGCCGGTGCGGTGGTGGTGGACGACAAGGCCAGGCTCGACGGCCTGAGCGAGGGCGACATCGCCGCCGCCGCCGATGCGGCCAAGGCGCGCAAGCTCGACGGCAAGTATCTGCTGACCCTGCAGAACACCACCCAGCAGCCGGTGCTGGCCTCGCTGAAGGACCGCCAGCTGCGCGCCGACGTGCTCAAGGCCTCGGAAACGCGCGCGGAAAAGGGCGATGCCAACGACACCCGCCAGACCATCCAGCGCCTGGCGCAGCTGCGCGCACAGAAGGCCAAGCTGCTCGGCTTCGACAATTACGCCGCCTACAGCCTGGGCGACCAGATGGCCAAGAGCCCGGACGCCGCACTCAAGCTGCTGACCGACACCGTGCCGGCCGCCACCGCCAAGGCGCGCCGCGAAGTGGCCGAGATGCAGAAGGTGATCGACGCGCAGAAGGGAGACTTCAAACTCGCCGCCTCCGATTGGGACTTCTACGCCGAGCAGGTGCGCAAGGCCAAGTACGACCTGGACGAAGCGCAGATCAAGCCGTATTTCGAGCTGGACAACGTGCTGCAGAACGGCGTCTTCTACGCGGCCACGCAGTTGTACGGCATCACCTTCAAGCAGCGCACCGACATCCCGACCTATCACGCGGACATGAAGGTGTATGAAGTGTTCGACGCGGACGGCACCTCGATGGCGCTGTTCTACACCGACTACTTCAAGCGCGACAGCAAGTCCGGCGGCGCCTGGATGGACGTGTTCGTCGAGCAGGATGGTCTCACCGGTGCCAAGCCGGTGGTCTACAACGTCTGCAACTTCACCAAGCCGGCCGCCGGCCAGCCGGCGCTGCTGAGCTTCGACGACGTCACCACGCTGTTCCATGAGTTCGGCCACGCGCTGCACGGCATGTTCTCCAAGGTGAAGTACCCCTCGATCGCCGGCACCAGCACCTCGCGCGACTTCGTCGAGTTCCCCTCGCAGTTCAACGAGCACTGGGCGTCCGATCCCAAGGTCTTCGCCAACTACGCCAAGCACTACCAGACCGGCGCGGCGATGCCGGCCGAGCTGGTGGAGAAGATCAAGAAGGCCAAGACCTTCAACAGCGGCTACGCCACCACCGAGTACCTATCGGCCGCGTTGCTCGATCTGGCCTGGCACACCCAGCCGGCCGATGCGCCGCTGCAGGACGTGAGCAAGTTCGAAGCCGACGCCCTGAAGCGCTTCAAGGTGGATCTGGCCGAAGTGCCGCCGCGTTATCGCAGCAGCTATTTCGACCACATCTGGGGCGGCGGTTATTCGGCCGGGTACTACGCGTATTTCTGGTCGGAAGTACTCGACGACGACGCGTTCGAGTGGTTCAAGGAAAACGGCGGCCTGACCCGCAAGAATGGCGACACCTTCCGCGCCAAGATCCTTTCGCGCGGCAATACCGTCGATCTGGCCACGTTGTATCGCGATTTCCGCGGCAAGGATCCCAGCGTCAAGGCGCTGCTGGAAAATCGCGGTCTGACGGAGTGAGCGACTGGATGACGCGCCTGCGTCGTTGGCGCATGCGTGTGCAGTAGCTGCAATAGCAATCGAAACGGGATGGCCACGCGCCATCCCGTTTTTGTTTGTGGATGCGTGCACCGCACTGGCTAGCGCGGCGCCACCAGGCCATCCGATGCCTGAGTCGCAGCATCCTGTCGCCACCAGCGCAGGCGATTGCCGGGCGCGTTCAGATCCACCCGCTCGCCCATGCGCGGCGTCGCCAGCGCAACGCCGGCGCTGTCGGCCAGGGCCACGATCCGGTCCAGCGGTTCCTGCCACGCGTGCATGGCCAGGTCGAAGGTGCCGTTGTGGATCGGCAGCAGGGTCTGCCCGCCGACGTCCAGGTAGGCCTGCAGGCTCTGCTCCGGCTGCATGTGCACATGCGGCCACTGCTGGTCGTAGGCGCCGTTTTCGATCAGCGCCACGTCGAACGGACCGAGCTGTTGGCCGATGGTCTTGAAGTGCGGGCCATAGCCGCCGTCGCCGCTGAAGAACACGCGCAGCTCGCGTTCCTGGATCGCCCAGGAGCACCACAGCGAACGACCACTATCGAACAGCCCGCGCCCGGAAAAATGCTGCGACGGGGTGGCGGTGAGTTGCAGGCCATCGATGTTGATCGTGTCCCACCAGTCCAGCTGGCGCACCTTGGCCGGGTCCACGCCCCAGCGCACCAGCAGATCGCCCACGCCCAGGGGCGCGACGAACACGCCGACGCGGTCGGCCAGGGCACGGATGCTGGCGCGGTCGAGGTGGTCGTAATGGTTGTGCGACAGGATCACCCCGGCCAGCGGCGGCAGCTCGTCCAGCGCGATCGGTGGCGCATGGAAGCGCTTGGGCCCGGCGAACGGCACCGGCGAGGCGCGCCTGGAGAACACCGGGTCGGTCAGCCACAGGCCACCGCCCAGCTTCATCAGCACGGTGGAATGGCCCAAGCGATACAGGCTGCGATCGGGCGCGGCAAGCAGTTGCGCGCGTGTCAACGGCTGCACCGGCAGTGGCGCGGACGGCACCGTGGTGCTGGGTTTGTTGAAGAGGAACGTCCAGATCAGGCCGATCTGCTTGCGCAGGCTGAGCGCGGTGGTCGGCAGCGGCAACGCATTGCGGAACCGGCCGCCGCGAAACTGCGGCGAATCGGCATACGGGGAGGGGCGAGAGGAAGCCATGGGGAGTTCGACCGGGGCAGGGAACGGCAGCAGGAGGAAATTACACCGAGCAGTGTAGTTTCATTCCGCTGAAAGTAAACTGTCGGGTGTAAAATGATCCGATGTCGAGCGCATCTTCCCCCCGGCCCGCGCCGCAGCGGCTGACCGACCGCAAGCGCCACGCCATCGTCGAGGCGGCCATTGTCGAGTTCCGCCAGCATGGCTTCGAGGCCACCAGCATGGACCGCGTGGCGGCCACTGCGGGCGTGTCCAAGCGCACCGTCTACAACCATTTCCCCAGCAAGGACGCGCTGTTCGGCGAGATCCTGCGCGGGCTGTGGCAACGCAGCGCCGACGCGGTGAATCTTGTCTACCGGCCCGACCAGCCGCTGCGCGCGCAGCTGATCCAGCTGCTGCAGCAGAAACTGCACCTGCTCGACGACCCGGCGTTTATCGACCTGTCGCGTGTCGCCATTGCCGAAGGCATCCATTCGCCCGAGCGCGCGCGTGCGCTGATCGCGCAATTGGGCAGCAAGGAAGAAGGCACCACCACCTGGGTGCGCGCCGCACTGGCCGACGGCCGGCTGGCGGGCGTGGAGCCGGAGGTCGGCGCGCAGCAACTGCAGGCGTTGATCAAGGGCTTTGCGTTCTGGCCGCAGATCGCCATGGGCCAGCCGCCGCTGTCGCCGCAGCAACGCACCCAGGTGGCCGAATCGGCAGTGGCGATGTTCCTGGGTTTGTACGGGCGCGAGTGATGGCCTGCGATGCGCGTGCCGGCGCAGCGCCGTCCCGCATCGCAGGCCGGATCTTCCTCGCGTTGCATGTCGACCGCAGCGCTGCAGCTGCAACGACTGCGTCTTGCGCCGCGCTGTCTGTGCAACCCATGCCGCTGCAGCCTGCGCATGTTGCGCGCTCAGTCCTTCGACCACACCGCCAGCGCATAGCCATGCGGATCGGTGAAATGAAAACGTCGCCCGCCGGGAAACGCAAAGACCGGCCTGGTGATCTGCCCGCCCGCCGCTTCGATGCGTGCCTGGCTGTAGGCGAGGTCGTCGGAGGCCAGTACCACCAGCGCACCACCGGGCTGGGTGGGGCCGTGGAAGAAGCCACCGCTCAGCCGGCCGTCGCGGAATTCGCAGTAATCCGGGCCGTAATCCTGAAACGTCCAGTCGAAGGCTTGCCCGTAAAAAGCCTTGGCGGCGGCGATCGAGTCGACGGCGAATTCGAGGTAGTCGATGCGGTGCTGCGGCGTGTTGTCGATCATGGCGTGGCGTCCTCCGGGAGTGGAGGTACAGCATGCAGTCGGCGCGCGTGCCTGGCTTGGCGAAAACGGCCAACTCAGCGTGCGTGGCGCCGTACCAAGACGCGTGGGCTCAGGCCGGTGAGCTGGCGCGCATCGCGCACCAAGTGCGGCGCATCGCCGTAACCGGCATCCAGCGCGGCGTCGGTCAGACTGCGGTGCTGGCCGGCGATACGCAAAAAGCGCTGCAGACGCAGCACCCGCTCCAGCGTCTTGCTGCCATAGCCGAACGCATCCTGGCAGCGACGGCGCAACGAGCGCTCGCTGAGACCCAGGGCCTGGGTCAATTCGCTCAGCCGGGCGGGGGTACCGGCACTCAATCGATCGAACAGCCACGCCATCTGGCGGTCTTGCGATGTGCCGTGCTGTCGACACAGCGCCTGCAAGGTGTGCAGCGGGTCGGCACCGTCTTCCAGGCGGTGTTGCCAGGTGCGCCCTTGCACGCCCCACAGCGATTCCAGTGCAACGCGTTGGTCGGCAATGGCATGTAGCGGGAGCTTCAGCAGGCCGGCTGCCGCACCCGCTGCCAGGCGCACCCCGCTCAGCGCACTGCCCGGTGCCAGCGCTGCCATGGCGGCGGCGTGATCGGGCCCGGCAACCAACAGCAGCGTGCCATCCCAGATCAGATCGACGCTACCATCGGGCAAGACCAGCACGGGGTCCGTTGCGGCCGTGCCCTGGCGAAATCGCCAACTGCACTGCAGCTGCGCGTGTAACGCCGGCGGTGCCGGGCTTTCGGCATAACAGGACTCGGAGAGTTCGGACATCAGTGCGTTGTGCGAAGAGGTGGATGCCGTGCAGCTCGGTGGCCGCGGCGATGAGAGTGCATGGCGTCGACCGCATTCGGTCGACATCGCAGGCCCGTGCCGACGCAACCATCGTGGCCGCATCCGGCAGGCTGGCGCTGCCTCGTCAATGCGGGCGGTTGCCCGCGCCCAGCACGTTGGCGGTGACAGTGTGCCGGCCGCGTTGCAACCAGGCCACCATCGGCGAGGCCATCACCGTGGTCACCAGCGTCATGCCGAACAGCAGGGTGAACAGGTCCGGCCCGATCACGCCGCTATCCAGGCCGATCTTGATTACCACCAGTTCCATTAGGCCGCGTGCGTTCATCAGCGAACCCACGCTCAGGCTATCGCGCCAATCGTGGCCGCTCAGGCGCGCGCCCAGGGTGCAGCCGAGCAGCTTGCCGGTGACCGCCACGCCGACCACCAGCGCAAAGCCGGCCACACCTGCGCCGACGAACACACCGGGGCTGGTGGCCTGGCCGGCGACCGCAAACAGCACCGGCATCAGCAAGGTGATCGCCAGGGGTTCGATGTGCCCCGCCAGGTGTTCCAGCAGGCGGTCATCGCGCGGTACGCAGATGCCGAACAGGAATGCGCCGAAGATCGCATGCAGGCCGATCCATTCGGCCGCTGCGGCGCAGGCCAGCACACCGATCAGCACCCACACCAGCGCAGTCGGCGCATAGCTTCCATCGCTTGCGCGCGGCTTTAGCACTCGCGCATACACCGGCTTCAACACGCCGAACACCACCGCAATCAGCACCACCGCACCGGCCGCAGTGAACGCAACGCCGCCATGGCTGTTGCCGCCGGTCAGGGTGAGCACGATCGCCAGGAACATCCACACCGTGGCATCGTCGATCACCGCCGCGCCCAAAGCCAGGCGGCCGGCCGGCGTACGAGTCATGTTGCGGTCCTTGAGGATGCGTGCCAGCACCGGAAACGCAGTCACCGACATCGCTGCGGCAATGAACAAGGCGAAGGGCCAGAAGCCGATGTCTTGTGGAGCAAAGCGCGCAAACAACCACGGTGCGGCGGCCAGCCCCAGCAGCAACGGCAGCACGATACCGGACAGCCCCACCAGCACCGACGCGCGCACCTGCGCAGTGGTGCCTTCCGGCGCACGCAACTCCACGCCGACGATGAACATGAAAAGCACCACGCCGAAGTTGGCCAGTCACGACAGAGGCGGCAAGCTACTGGAGGCGAACAAAACGCCATGCAACTCCGGCAGCCACGCGCCGAATGCAATCGGCCCCAGCAGCAGGCCGGCGGCCATCTCGCCGATCACCGGCGGCTGCCCGAAGCGTTGCAGCAGCGCACCGCATGCACGCGCCGCGCCCAGTATCAGCGCCAACTGCACCAGCAACAGCATGGTCGGATTCATTGCGTCAGCCTTGGTTGGTTGAGTCGGCTCGCTTTTGCAGTGCGGGACGGCTGCGCATCTGGTCAGTTGTTTCCCCGGACTGATCAGCAGACATGCCTTCCCCATAGCATCGGCGTAGTCTATGACGACAACCGCCGTGCAGTGGCATCGAGCCGACATGATGCGGCGCAGTGCGGAGTGATTCGTACTGCAGCAGGAACCACCCGTCGGTGCTGCTTGTGTGCGCTTGCGCATGCCGCACACGGCATCGCAGATGGAGCGCGCGTAGCAGCCTCATGCGCCGTGCCTGGCGAGCAAGCTCAGGCGCGATCTGAGCTCACGCGCGCACAGCCGGCAGCAGACTCACCGCTCCGAATCGCCACTCTCGTCATACCCGCGCGGGGTAAACAGATCCGGCTGGATCAGCTCGATGAAGGCACGCGCCTGCGGCGACAGATATTTGCCCTTGCGCACCACCACGCCGTAACTGCGGGTGGGGAAATAGTCCTTGAGCGAGCGGGTGGCGAGTTTGTCGCGGTCTGCATCGGTGACGCAGATCGCGGTGACGATGGAGATGCCCATGTCCATCGCCACGTATTGCTTGATCACTTCCCAGCCGCCCACCTCCAGCGCCACGGTGTAGGGCACGCGTGCCTGCTGGAAGATCAGATCGACCAAGCGATAGGTCACCTGCCGGCGCGGTGGCAGGATCAGCGGATACGGCGACAGATCCTGCAGCGTGACCGTGGACTTGCTGGCCAAGGGGTGGTCGGGCGGGGTGATCAGCAGCTGTTCGAAGCGATACACCGGCGCGTAGTTGAGGTCGGCCGGCACGTCCAGCATCGAGCCGATTGCCAGGTCCACCGCGTCTTCGCGCAGCAGGTCGGTGCCGTCGGCGCTGATGGCGTTGTGCAGGGTCAGCCGCACGTCCGGGTGGCACGCGCGGAAGTTCGCCACGATGCGCGG
>CAOJBI014045153.1:0-11291 GCA_948277035.1 Euphorbia corollata
TTTGCGCTGATCTATTTAGCGATTTCTTCTTTTACTTTCTCAGCCCATTCTGGATGCAAACATCTTTTGCTTTACTGGATGGATTTTAGGATCTGTTGGTATCCTGTGTTCCGCGATGTACCAATCAACACCAGGCATGTCATCGTAAGACCAAGCGAAAGCCAAAATGTGTTCTTTTAGTATTTTTATCAATTCTCTCTCTTGGTCGATGGATAATTGATTGGAAATGAATACCATTTTAGGGTTTTCTTCTGTGTTGAAGTTAATTTCTTTGATGACATCATCTTTGATATTGAAAATGCTAGATGTATGCTGGAATGGATGCATGGAATCATAATCAGAAACACAATCCAAATAAGCAAAGTTTCCACTTTTATTAAATGCATCATAAGTTACATTATTAAGTTCAAAGATATCAGATAAAGCAACGAAAGACGCATCCTGTTCTATAGGCGTCGGTCATTCATTGACGATAGGATGAGCAACAGATGGTTGTCCCGCAGGGATCATGACTATATCCTCATCATCGTCATCAATCTCCATTTTGGCTTTTCCTTTGTCCATGGTGGTCAACTACTCGGTCTCGTTTGTCAGGTTGAGTTGAGCTTTGAGCTTATCAGCAAGGGAATTGAGAAATTCCTCCTCGTGAGTTGTCACGTCTGGGTTTATCTTTACCCTCTTCTCGTCGCATTGGATAGGACGATCTACTTTCCCCAGAATCTTGCCGGAGTCAACATCAACGATGTTCATTGTCTGCTCCACTATCTCCTTTTCTCGGATCATGTTGGTAATGGGGCCTTGTCCATATTTTTGGAAATCTACCACGTTTGAGAAGATCTCGAAACCTGGTAGTGTTTTTGACATATGGGTCACAAGTTCTGACATCCCATTATAGAAGCCTTGATGTGCACGTCGGAATCCACTCTGTCTAGAAAGTTTATTCTTCGAATGCTTGGGTCCTTTGTATCCTAGGCCTGCTGGTCGAAGTTCACCTGGACCAATGTTGAATGTCAAGACTCCTTGCCCCTGGGCACCAAGTCCGGTTCCTGGAATATGATGGCGTTGCATATACTGCTTTATCCATGGGCTCCAGTACTCTTCTGGCTTCTCATCATGACTTTCTCCAATAGCAGCTACAGTGAAGCCTCTCATGTTGTTGTTTTCAATGCTGAGTGCGACGCTTGTTGATGCCTTATCTGCTTCAAGAGTAACTATCTTTCCTCGGAAGGGAATTTTAATCTTCTGATGGAGAGTAGACGGGACTCCTCCAAGAGCATGAAACCAAGGATGGCCAAGCAATAGAGAGAATGTTACCGGGATGTCAATGACTGTAAATAGCACAAAGGACGAGATATCCCCAAAGGTAACTTCTGCTTCGAATGTTCCAATGACTGACCTTTTGGAATCATCATAAGCTTTTATGACAGTTGTAGACTTTTTGAGTGCTTCCTCGCTTAGACCGAGCATTGGGAGAATCTGCCTTAGGCAAACGTTCAGAGCTGACCATCATCAACCATGACGTATGGCATAATCTTTCCCAAAACATTGGCTTTCAAGTATAATGCTCTATTATGACATGTTCCTTTGTCAGGTAAGTCTGCACTGGTAAATACAATATCTGGTATGATTGCAGCTGCTTATGTGTTAAGCAGGGCACAGACTTGTTCAGGCGGAGCCGTCGAAGAGGTTTGAATTTCCATTAACTTCTTGACTATGGCCAATCGATGCTCTTGAGAGTTAATGAGAAGCTCCCAGATGCTCATCTTGGTTGACGTAGCTTTCAACTGGTCGATTATTGTACCTTCAACTCCTTCTTGTGTTCTCGGTAGAACTACAGCCGTAGGTGGCTCATTTCTTTGGATGGGTGGCTCTGCAGCTCCTGTTACCCTTCCCCCTCTGGTGATTGGGTTCACATTATCCGAGAGCAAGTATATTGTTTCGAAGACTTCGAACTCATCAAAATCTTCATCCAATGGTATGTCCTTTAGACTTAGTGGCTTTGTCTGGACTACATTAATCATTGGGTCTTTCGTTGAGAAGGGCCACTGCATGAATGGTGATTCTTCCTTTGAGGAGAAAGTGTAATTGTTTTGCAGGATATGGGAGAAGATTGAATTGTCCGGTGATCCTACCTGAATGACATTTATGGATGAAGATGCCCCTTCTGTCGGGTCCTTGAACTTGCCCTCGTATTCGTCCTTGAACTTGATCATGTACCATGGATAGTTCTTTGAGGATTCAACCGAGGTTGGAAATAGGGATTTTGAGTGCTCCCAATTCATGAATCGTAGTGGAAATACAGAACTTGTCCTTTCAGGCATAACTGTTAGCGGGGGATCAATCCATGTAAAGTAATCCATGAATTGATCGGCTAGGATATTCCAGAAAGATTTCAGGTAAGATGTCAAGCCTTCAAACCATACCAAAGCTTTTTCTCGGAGTGTCAATCTGAACTTCCCTGGCTAGTGGACAAAGTGTATCTGATTGTAGTTCATCCATGTGACGAATTCATTAATGTGTTTCCCCGGATCTTGTATCCCATCGTACTCAGCAGTACACTCAGCTTTTATGTCAGGAGTGAATAGCTGGGTGGCTAGAGTAGCCTGTTTGTTCTCTGCCCGGATTCTTTCCATAACGTATTCAGCAAACGGTTCTTGACCGGATTCCCGTATCATGTAAATGTGACTACCCTGGTCAGATGTATCATCTGACAGATCAGTGAAGTCTCCGGAGTCTTCGCTTCCAGCTGGCCCAAAATCATCCGAGTCTGTTTCTTGATATGACGCATAGCTTTCATCATCTGAGTTGATGAGCTGGCCATGATGAATGTGTTTGTTGTCACGTTCGAAATGTCCTGGCCAATTGAAAGGAGGACTGTGAATTTCTTCTTCAGACTTGGATTGTGGTCCAGGGTTGTCGATTTCACCATCAGAATTATCGTTCATGAATTCATCAAATTCTTCCTCATCTTCAAAGTCCATGACACCATTCTCCATCATAGCTATAATGTCAGCCGGTATGCCAACTTGTTGTGCCCATTGTTGCAAGTTGTCGTCTTCATTTTCATGAGGAACTTCATGGATAGGAGATCTGGGCTGCCATGGGCCAAAGTTGAATTCTCCTCCATTGTGATTGTCAGGTTGATGATGATGATCCAGATTAGGTACCACATCATCATTATTGTTATTTTCCCAATTGGGGTCTTCCTCCGGATCTTCTTCTTCTTCAAATTCCACAGGATTTTCAATTGGGATTTCCTCAGGGCTATCCTGTCTTATTACAATGACGCACCAATTTTTTTGTCATATTCTTAATTTGTGATTATTACGATAAAGAAAATACTATCACTATTTGATGAATAAAAAATGAAAAATTAAATATTGTCATATATTATTTTGCATCATGACGCTATTAAGTTTTTGTCATATATTTTAATATGTTATTATGATGACTTTATGGTAATTGTCACAATAATGTTAATTAATGATGATATTATATTGTCATGTATATAAAGTCTTTTGTGATAGCTTTAAATGTCACAATTAAATAAAAAATATGACAATTTTGATTTTGTCAATATATTTTTATTCTAATATGACAATTTTGATTTTGTCAATATTTTTTTTGTGAATGACAATATCACTATATTGCTAATTGATGAGTAGTGTATAGTGTCATTATTTATAATATATTTTTTCGTGATAAATATATTTCGTAATTTAATAACATATAATATTACAACTTAGATCGTGTTAGTTTTATGAAAGTTAATGAAAAATTATAGGTTATGTAAGATGTTCTTTTAAAATTGTTATGAAAAGTTTATATCAGCGGTAAAGAAAATGTATTGAGAAATATATAATAAAATTATACCAAAGCTTGTATAAAAGGTACTCCATATCCATTTTTTTATAATTGTCATTTTAAGGTTGTTTGTCAATACCAATGCCATATTAATTAAAGTAATAAAAATACTTATTTACCCCTATGACTTTAATGAGGGTAAAATAGACAAAATGTTTAAAAATGTGCATCGAAATCTGAAAACGACTTTTATTTAAAAAAATTTTAAGATCCTAAAAAGACAATTATTAAAAAAGGGAGGGAGTTAAACACAAGTAATTGAAAATTAATTTTTGATTAAAGGAAGAAGTGTATGAAAATCAGAGAAGAAAATTTTTGGTGGCGGAGCCCTAAATCCCCTAATCATCATAAGTATTAATAATTAAAAAACTGATTGTTAATTATGATAATAATGTCAATTAATACTTGCAATAAATATGGCACCGTTTAAAATAATGAAAAGTGGGATATCTCGCCCTCGTCTTGGCCAAAACTAAAAATTACAAAAAAAAACCCTCCATCTCTATCTTTCGACCTTTGAACTTCGCCTTTGCCGCTGCCCTAGCTGTCGACTTTGGTCTCTACTCACCTAGGCCGTCGCCACCGCCGCCTCTCTATTTCCATGTATCGTGCGGGAATGCCCTTCTCCAGTTTAATATTTAAGCTTCTCTTTTATTGTTAGATTTTCTTCTCCTATGTTAACGTTGTTTATGGTGTGATTCAATTGCATGCAGATCACGGGTCGCCAAATTAAATCGCACATTCGTCCTGTATTTGCCACTACTCTAGAGGTTTGGTCATTTTACTTGTTTTTTTTTTTGCTCTGCTTATCATCCTTGTCTGTTTGTTTATGTATTTAGATTACTAGTTGATGCTAAGTGAATTCTCATTTTATCAATTAGGATTTTGATTGTTAGGGTGGAGTGTTGACACCATTCGAAGGAAGGCTGAGGCTCCAAAGTGATAATTTAAAATAAGAAAGAAAACGTCCATTCGCTCTAGAATTCTTATCAAATTTTATGTTCTGTGTACTTTTTATTTCAAACAACCTGAATTTTAGAAAACTGGCTTGCCTTTTGATTTGTGTCACTCAACACTCACTTTAAGGCCAGTATTCTTGTGTTAGTGCGAGGGAATATATTAGGCTCTTGATAAAGACATTATCGTTATTATGATGAAATCTCCAACCTCTATAGGAGGTTCATCTACTACTTTATTGCAAACCAATGCCAATAGACTTCTACGTGAAGAGAGTAGTTGTACTTCAAAAGTGTTGTAAAACTAATGGGGTCCTAAATGATTACTTGGTTATGTGCTTAACTTTATATTTAGACTCAAAAAAATCCATAGATTGCTTTTGCATGGATATTTAATATTGGTTTCAAATTTACTCCGCGATGTTCCATAAATTTGGGAGACTGTCATTCTCCAGAGAATTTTTATGTGATATGAGCTTTATTAATTTAGTTAAAATTTTAATGTAATTGGATTTAGTGTTATCATGTCAGTAAGAGAATATGCTATGAACTGAAATATATTAACTTTTTGAGATGGATAACATTGCAAATCTTCTATCTTAAGTCTATTAAAATCAACATGAATCATGTGTAGCGGTAAGCAATTAAAATGGTTTGTAGGTTGACATCGAAAAGATTTTACGTCAGGGAATGTAATTAACCATTTTAACAATTGGTTACCGCTACACATGATTCATATTGATTTTCAATTGACACTCCTTTATCTGCTCATATCTGCAACTCTTCATTTAAACATGTAATTAGTATCCTCAATTGACACTCCTTAAGTCCTCTTGTAATTAAGCCTCGTGCTAAATGCCATTGATCGGCAAAAGGGCCCTTTGTATTTATTGAAAGCCATATCTACAAGTGTCCTATAAAGGATCAATTACTTGTTTAAGTTATCATGTTATTCCTTTGTGATGCTGTGTTTATTTGAAAGATAAAAGTTCACAAAAGACAATCTTTTGAAGAATAACTAAATACATGCCTTCAAGAATCAGATTACAGTACTTCCTCTACAAAAAGGTCATCCCAGTCCCCTATTATATTAGTTTTTTATTAATTCCTAGAAATAAACAAAACATGATTAGCGTTGTATCTATCGTCTTTTTCTTTCAGCTTCTTCTTGTGTGTGCAGAGTAAGAATAGAGAGCTTTCTAATGGGTTTGATGAGTGATCAGAAGCTGAAATGCAGCCAAAGAACATATGAATATGATAGTATGGGAATAAAAGAGGGACCTTTCAAATGGGTAAAAAATCCATGCTATTGATGATGATGATATTTGCACTTTTGCAATATGCAGTTGAAGGGTCCCATCTTCAACAGGTACCAACTTTTATGGGGTTTGAGTGCAATTTTGTTTTCCTTCACCTTCCAATTTGGGAATTAGATATTTATCATTTTTAGAGCTTGTTTAACCTTTTGTTTCTCTAAAAATACATAAGCGTACATTAATACAAATAAAAATATGATTCTTATGAGCAACCTTATAGGCCTTGTTGTGTCCTCCCTTTGGATTCTCCTGACTTAGTAAGCTAATTGCGCTCCAACTTTTCGCTCTGATAACATGCATATTTTACACATTTTAGTATTGTTTTGATTGAGCATTTGAATGGTATATTATTAATTTGTGCTGAATTCTGCTTATTTAGGAGATAAAGACATGTTAGGACTGATTTGACCATAAATAAAGAAGTTTGGGACGTTTTAGAGCTGTTTTGGAGATAATCTGGAAGTTACCCTGGAGTCCAGGCTAGCAGATTCTGACCAGACCTGATAATTTCTGGATTTTGAAGCAAAATTGAAATTAAAGGCTGATGTTTCCAAGTTGATGACAAAGACTTCCAAAATTGATTTGCATCTATATTCTTATTTTATCTTTTCCTCTTTTTAGTTATTTACGAAAACTCAAATTACTTGCTTAGTTTTTGAGTTTAATTAGGAGATTTATTTCCCAATTGTTTTAGGATTAGTTTTAGCATAAATAAGGGATTAAAAATCTCAGCATGAGAGATCTCTTGTACTGGTCTTTTGACCAAACATTTTCTACCTTCTTCTTCATCTTTTAATCTTAGTTTTGTTTTATTTCATTATATGTAGCTAGTTTTTTATCTTTCGATTAAGTAATTACCAAGATTAATTGCTTGTTGTGAGGCTTGTTCTTAACTTATTCTCGACTTTCAATTCTCGAATCGAATCGATAATATTTTTTCATTGTTATATTTTTAATTCTTCAATCCCTCCAATTGATGTTTTTAATAAATATAACAAATTGTTATTCTTTTATATCATTGCTTACCTTGCATAATGGAAGTTTGGTAACAAACGATTGTTTTTAAAGTTTTTGTGATTTGATTTGAGTTAATTCTATATTTCGTGCTTACACAATTTATAGAATTAAAATTGGTTCTTTAAACTTAATGTTTTTTGAAGATTAAATATTGTCAGCTTACTACAAGTGCGTTTTTGAATCGAGGGATTTGATTTAGCTGTTCTAAAATCATTCTCATCTTTCTTAAAAGATTTTTAATCATGCTTACATGGTTAAACCAATTGATTGTTATATCGAGAACTCGATCTTTTATGCTTATGACCAATTGCAACTAAGTCAAGATATTCTAAATCGAAGGAGTTTTCAACTTTATATTTTTCATCCCTTTTTAATTTTAGTATTTATATTTTTAAACTTCATCAATCAAAACCCCCCTATTTACTTTATTGCATTTACTTGGTTATTGATTTGAATAGAATTGATTACTTAGTCCCTGTGGAGATGATCCCGCTTACCACTACTACAAGTTTCTTGTTTTGTGTAAAAGGGTTTATAAATATTAGTTTTGACGATTTCGACGCTCGTCAAGTTTTGGCGCCGTTGCCGGAGACTTTGTACTAATTAATTTTATATGTTTTAATAACCAGAATTTTTTTTTCAAAAAAAAAGAGAAAAAAAAGAAGGCAACTACGATGACAATGGAGGAGATAGCAGCAACATTACGTGTAAGAGCACCCCACCTGAGATTTCTTGTCAATTTTTTGGGGTTATTGGGCATATGGCTGTTACGTGTCCCATACTTTATGTAGAGGAACAACAAGATTTCATACCAGGGCAGCAAACTTTCCAACCACTCGAAAGCAAACTAACCATGACACTGGAAGAGAGGATAACGATGATGGCAGCAGAAATGCTTCAATTTCAACAAGAGACTAAAACTAGGATCCAAAATATGAACACTCAAGTAAGTCAAATGGTCACTATTTTAAGTAACTTGGAAATTTAAGGTATGTCCTCTGAAATTGAAGTTACTCCTGTTTGTTCTATGAATTTGGATTATGAAGTTGATCCTATTTGTGAAATAACTTTGGAAAGCATAGTTGAACTGAACTCCAGGCTAAATCATAAGATTAACCTGGACTTCAGGGTTGCTACTGATTCTAAAGTTATTATAAATCAACCTCTTACGGTTGCATCAATGTGAAAAGAACTTGAATCCTTTACTATCGAACCAATTTTTCCTGAAAGTTTTGCAAAGTTAAGCAAGAAAAAGGAGGATGTGGATTTAATTCTGAAATCTGAGGTTAGCGTCTCACATTTTGATGATGTTAAACTTATACCTGAAAACAAGAAGTTTCTTGAGAATTTACCCACTAACAGAAAGAAACTTAATTGTGAAGAACCTGTTCAGATTGAGAAAATTTTGTCATCAATGATTCAAATTAAGTTGCTTCAAAAATATATGTGCCTTGGTGTGATTGATCCTATTTTGAATGACCATGAATTAATTTATATGAATCGATTTCAGGTGGAGAAAAAGGTTTTACTTCAAGATCTTGAGCTGAACTTGCACTTAATAAGATCACTCTCATTGGAAAAGATTCGTTTCAATTGTTGTTAATATTTTTTATCATGGTGCAGTGAAAATCAAATGTTTGGAAATTAGTAAATTTATTCTGCTCAAACTATTTTATAAAGGTTTCCAAGCATTGGTTCCTAAGGATTTCATCTTTGCAAAAGCAAGCTTCGAGCCGTGACGAGGAAGCGGCAATGTCGGGCTAACGACATTAAACAAACGCATTTTTGGGAGGCAAAAACGAATTTAAACAAGGCCATTCTGACCGTTGGTGCTCCAACTACTTGCACGGGCTCTCGTTCTATTCCAGCAGAGTTTCAGTCTTTGGGTAGTACTAGTTCAACATCGAAGGTTGCATACCTGCCAAATCAAAACAAGTCAGCAGCTAATTCCTCTTACTCTACCACCAGTTGAGTTCGATCGAATAGCTAAAGGCAAACCCACTGGAACTCATTCTCAGGTATGATGCTCTAATTTTTTTTAGCTTCAAAATCCATGCATTCAGAGTCTCATTAGCCATTAGGAACGGGTTTAACTTTTGAGGATTTACATTAAGCATATTGATTGGAGGAAAATTTGCTATTAGGAGCTAATTGAAGAATATCTTGGGAGTAATGTCTTGTTTCTAAGAATTAATTGAATAATGTTGATGCTCATAATCTGATTGGTTTCTCTCTTGTGGTGAAAATTTCAGAATTCAATATTATTTTGGGGATTGGTGATTTAATCTTTTGGTGTTTGATTTGCTTGGTGTCTATATCTTGAAGTTAAAGAGCAATGGTGCTTAAATGTTATTTTTGGACTTTATCTAGATTGGAGTTTGGTAACCATGCACTTTTAATTGACGATACATTTTGGTGATTAATTTTTTGGTGATTCTGAGATTTGCAATAGAGGTGTGAATTATCATCTTGTGATTTTTAATGAGCTTAAATTTCTTGGAGTTTCATCAGATTAGTGATTGGAGTTCAGTTCTTAATTGATTGCATTTTTATAGTGATAATGATCTTGGGTATTGGAATAAGTTGCTAGCTTTTGTTTTTTTTAGATGTGATTCTAGTTTTGCTATGGTTTCTAAGATTAAGTTTTTTTTGTTGGAGTATGTGTGCTATAACAGTTAATGATTTGTATATTAGTTGAAGATAATTTTTTTTTTGCAGTCTACTTAGTTTTTTTAACATGAAAGTGATTGCAGTTTCTTCAGTTGATATACATGTTGTTTTCTATCAAACTTTATTTTCGTAATGTTGAAGTCTTTAGAGAGAGAAAATGCTCTCCCATCTCTCTAGATCTCCTCTCGCCGGAATCGCACCTGTGATGCTTCTCCTTCATGGGTCCCCTTTTGTTTTTTATTCCTCCTTCAACCTTTTAATCAACTTTTAATCAACACCCATCCTTGTCCCCTTTTAATCTAATCTTTCCCCCATCCTTTCTCGTAATATTCCCTTTGTCTCTTCTTGGAATATTACTTAATTAATCAACCCACCCATCCTCACCCATGCACCCCATGCAAGTTGGCAATTTAATATTCTTTGCTGCTTTCCTTCTCCGGCCAGCCAACTGATCGGATTGCTTTCCAATCCACCTTCTTCCATTCTGTTTCTTCTTCTTGATCTATTCTGCATTGGGATTTTGCTTCCATTTTGGTCTCATCATCTCGATCTAGCCAGCTTCTCATTATGTCTCCCCCTTTTAGATTCTCAAACCGGTCTCGGATAAACCAAGCCAACTCTAACCGAAACCAGCCTTTCACCAAGGTTTATTTCAAAAATTTCCCTAATTCGCATGACTCTCGTGCGATGCGAGCTGTGTTTCTCAAATATGGAATTTCGGGCAGCGTCTATGTAGCTCGCAAAAGAAATGGGAAAAATCTGAACTTTGGTTTCATTACTCTCGACGGCTCGCTTCCTGGCCATGAAGCCTTATTTCGGCTTAATGCAGTGTCTATCGGTTCCTCTCGCCTGAGGGCCTACAAGGCTAGATACACTGACCCTAAACATGGTTCTCATCTAGTTCAACGGAGCCCTCCAAAACCTGCAGCTGCGAGTCAGGCTAAGAGGCCTTTCAATCAATCCATTAGAGATGGAAGATCTTACGCTGATGTCACGGCAAAGCTGCCCCTATTACCATCAATTTGGACAACTCGATCTCTCAACCCGAGTGGCTGCCCCTATCTGTCATGGTGAGGGTGAGGAAGATCTCAATCCTCCCGGACCTTTTTGATGCTGTTAAGAATCGACTATATGCTATAAAGGCAGTGGCTGCAATGGGTGGCAACATTGCTGCTCTTATTTTTCACTCTGAGGATGTAGTGAAGGGCTTCTTGGATGGCAATTGTCGTTCCCTTTACGACTTGTTCTATGAGGTATCCCCCTTTCCCAGGAACTTCTACCCTAAAGAATGCTTGGTTTATGTTGATTTTGTAGGTATTCCTCCTGCCCTCATCTCGGAAACTTGTGTCACGCTATTATGTTCTAAGATTGGCACTCCTCTCTCAACGGACTTTGATTTTTCCTCACTGGATCAGCTAGATGTGGTTTCATGCCTCATTTCCACAGCAATATGCTCCATGGACTCCAT